>NDGM011055647.1:746-12728 GCA_002564305.1 Octomys mimax
GGCCACAGGACACAGATTCAAGACTGGGCCCGGTGTGGCCTTTTCTATCCCTGGGCACAAGCCTTTCAGTTATCCACACTCATGGAAATCTATACGCTTCCAAGAGCTTAAAGCACCCTCCAAAAAACAACCTGGAGATTTCCATTTTATCTCCCCCTCCCGCCATTACAGGGAAGAAAGCTATCATGAATATGTTCCTTGTAATTGTTTGTAGAAATCAATAGCTGAGGATCTCAAGGCGACGCATGGCGGGCACTATTTTGCCCGCTCTTCAACCACAGTACTCCTGGGTGCCAACTTTGTGCTACCACAGTGCCAAGACACTAGGTGAGCAGACGGGCTAGCACCCTGCTGCCTGCACTGACCCAGTGGCACAGGCATGGACTGATGCTGACCACCAGTGCTGGCAAGGATCACAGGTCCAGCCGATGTCACAGTGCGGACCAGCTACACATGGACATGGAGGTCCATGGGAAGAAGTGACCATGGGATGAGGGCCTAGGGACATTGACAGGCTAAGGAGGAGGGTAGAGGAGAGCGCTCTGGTCACAGGAAAGGCCTAGAGAGGCCAAGCTGGTTAAGGGCAGGGCAGGCAGCCAGTGGAGCTGGGGAGCAGGGGAGCTGTGTGCATGGGGGGACTTTGGGCTGCATTAAAATGCTTTTATCTAAAGCTGTAGAATGCAAAGCTGCAAAAGAATAAAGCTCAGCACATCATTCTGAGACTGGCAATACCCAGGGTCCTTGCAGCTTCCACTGTTGAAATTCTCACTGGTGGCCTGGCCTAATGGACATGGTTTGGAGTGAGGCTGACCAGGGTGCCACACCCACCCACACCCCTTAGTGACGTCCCTTCACCGGGCAGCTAGGACCCCTGGTAGCACTGCCATGAGGATAGAAGATGCAACAGGAAAACCTCTGAACACCCAGCACCTCCACACCCCTCCTGAACTCTGAGCCAAGGGGACCCAGAAGAAAGGTGGCCAGCTGTTAGGATCCCAGCACTGGTGCTGGCCAGATGTGCAGAGGCCAAGGGCTTGCTCATAGAGAGCACAGGACTACACAGAGCCTCCCACCAGAATACAGGCAGCCTGGGAAAGCACAGGCCTCCGGCACGGGCAGTGTGGCTGTGACCTCACAGGATGCATGCAGGGACAGGTTCCCACAGCTCCCAGGAGCAGCTGCGCTGCACCAGCAGAGCTGCCACTGCACAGAAGGAAACACCAGGCGCTCCGAAGAAGAGCTCCACCGACAGCTTTAGTTTATCTGCAGAAAGTCTTGTTTAGAGCTTAAAATACTGTAAGTCAGAATATATAATCCCACAATGCCTAACTCTGTGTGTGTGTGTGTGTGTGTGTGTGTGTGTGTGTGTTTTACTAAATGGCCTAATCTGGAACTGAAATGTAGCACCAAGAGATTCTGAAGAAGCATTACTGACACAAGAGAAGTGTTCTCCGTACTGTACACAGCAGTCTCCAACATCCACCCTCCTCCCAAGAATCAAATTCTATCGCGGGTAGAAAGCTGAGACTTATTGTTCTATCAAGCGAAATTTGACTTGTTTTCAAACAAGGAAGGAAAATAATCTCCAGTTTTTATGGAGTTAATTTAGGCCCTAAAGAAAGGCAGATTCACATTAGTAAATATTTTATTACAATAACAGAAAGGACAGAAGCTGTCAGGTGCTCCTGGCATGACTCTGCCATGGATACACTGTCACAGAGACCCTGCAACATTTTTCCTAGTAGAAGCGAATCTCAGCAGATGTTACTCAAGGGAATTTCAATGTGTGTGTTCAGTGACTCCTCACAACCCTCCCAGGTGGTAGAGGGGCTCCCAAGGCCAGGAAGCCTCCCTCGTGCGGGGTGCAAGCTTTTGGCCTGTTCTGCCCTCAGCTCACACACTGGCAGAAGGTGCCCCTGCCCGGCCTGCATGTGTTCTGGGAACTTTCAGGAGATGCCACTTGTGTGGTTGTGCAGAGAGTTTGACCCAGCTTCTTCATGAGAGACACACAGGGGCGGAGGCAGGGCCTCATGAGCTGGCCCCACACTAGTCCAGGGCCCATGCAGGAACACCAAGCTGCACATTCACCTGGCGTGGGCCCCAACATTCTGTAGCCCAACGCAGGGACCATCTTTCAGGAGCCACACACTGTCATAGTAGGAAGCAGAGAGCAGAAAGCAGCAGCCTGTTCCTGACTGAGCTTAAATCTGCTTTGAGGAAGAGAAGAGCCAGGCAGCAATCTGCAGAGCGGTCCCCAGATCCCGCAGTCCATGGATGGAGAAGGCTTGCCCAGCAGCTGTAGGTGCCGGACCCCGCGTTGCAGCTGTGCAGGGGCCTGGGGCAGGGATGACGGCAGGAGCTCGAGCAGGCTTGGGGCCAAGTGTGCTCCCGTGGCCTGGGAGTGAGTGAGAGGAGAAGAACAATATGGATGGTGTCGTGTGAGACATGTTGAGGGCTACTACTCCTGACAATGACAGGAGGGCAGGACTTCAGGCAGAGGGTCAGCAGCCCCTCTGCAGGGACAGAAATGGGCCCAGAAGAGTCTGATGGATGCCATGGAAATCAACTGTCACTGCTTCCAGAAATCCTAGTGACAGATGACAACAGAGAAGGACAGAGAGGGAAGGAGGGACTGCGAGACGTCGGGAGGCCATCTGTGAGTGTGTCTGCTCTGGTGCTCCAGGTGTGTCCCCTGGGGACTCCGAGTGCTCGAGGCCAGGGGCCACATCTTACACAGCCTGTGTGCCCAGGTGTAAGATGTACAGAGCTAAAGACATTAACTGTCTTTGAGGACCATGGCCCCGGTGGGAAAATTGTTCCATAGGCCGAAGAGAAAGAGGGGTTGCCACACAGCCCACGGATTCCCCACACCCTCGAACCAGACGCCTAAGCTCCGCGTACAGGGCAGACCAAGGAGGCACAGAGAATGCTTTGTTCTGTTTACCTTACAGAGATGAAACCTTTCCAGCCTTCCTTTCCTTTAAAGTTGAACTCAGGAAGCAGATATGCGCTGGGCAGAGCCTGGAGGGAAAGGCTCTGAAGAAGGGCTCAGAGGACAGAAGCTGAGAAAGCAAGGAGGCGGCGGCTTCTGCCCTGGAGTTTCTGCCAAGGACCCTGCACACGCTGATTTCAGGTCCTCTGACCTCACAGAGGTAAGATAATGAAGCTGTAAAGTTTGAGGTCACTTATTACAGTAACACAATGAATGCTGATTAAGAACAAATGCCCAGCTTGCTGGCAGTGTACAGATGGGGAAACTCTAACATGTCAGGGCTGGGCAGCAATCTTGGTGTGAGGCTTGTTCTCAACATCCTGACAAGAGTTCTAGTCAAAGGGTTTCACTGTCACTGAAACAAAAGAACAAAGCTGGTGGCCTGGGCTGATTTATCAGTCTCCAAAGTGCACCAGAAAGCGCCAGTAATCAATCCAAAGGAGCATGTAGCAAGGGCACGGGGCAGATGTGGACCAACACAGCAGGACAGGGGTCAGAAATCAACCCTCACCTGTACGTCCACGGACTTCAAACACGATTCTGAAACCCTTCTATGGAGAAAGGGCAGTGTCCAGCTGATGGTGCTGGGGAAACTGGATGCTGGACTGCAAAAAGGCAAGCAGCTGGATCTGCCCACCACATCAGATACAAAATCAGACGTAAATGCTTAAATTCAAGAGCTACCATCGTAAGTCTCTCAGGAGAAATTTTCTTAGGGGAAATGTCTACCCGGCTGGGACTGGGCATCAACTTCTGAAGTGTGATGCTAGAATCAGGGCCACAAAGAAAAAGTAGATAAATGCAAATCCACTCTAACTTTTGCTCATCGAAAGTCATGAGTGAGACAGCAAAAGGACAGCCCAAGGAATGGGAGAAGGGATTTGCAAGTCATTTATCTAATAATAGATGAAGATTTAGAATAATTTAAGAAGTCCTATAATTCTACAATACCTATAAAATCCGATTAAAATTGGACAAAGGACTTGAAGAGATATTTTTTTAAAAAAGATACACAAATGGCCAAGTAGCCCATACTATGGTGTCCATCAACACTGGGCACCAGGCGAGAACAAGTCCAAGTCCCAGTGAAGCAGCGCTTCACACCAGAGGGGCCGCTAATATTCAAAGTTCAAGCACAGCACAGGAGCATGAGGATGGAGAGGAGCTGGAACCCCTGTGTGTTGCTGATCTGAATGAGTCATTCAGGTAAGGCGCATTGTGGCAATTGTTCTGAGTTACAACGTCTACATTACAACAGGGTGTGGTTAAAGGAGGCAGGCAGGCCTGACAAGAAGCCTTCAGGGAATCTGGGAGGCAGGCAAAGCCAAGCCTGATGCTGTGGCCCCTCCTCTTCCCCTCCTCCCTCTTGTCACCCCCACTTCTCCCCCTCCCCCCATCTTCCCTCTTCTCTCCCACCTTCCTTTTCTTGCTCTTGGACATGAGGTGAATTCAGCCTTAAAAAAGGAAGGGGATTCTGCCATAACACTGCAAGCCAGATGAACCTTACGCTAAATGATACGAAGAGAAGATGTTGTTACGCAAGGTATCCAGAACTAATAAACTGCAGAGACAAAGCAGTGGCCGCTAGTGGCAGAGGACAAGAGGGGGTGGAATTAATTCCTAGTGGCTTTGCTTCAGTGATGGAAAAGTCTGGAAACAGATTAAGTGGTGATGGTTATGCATGGTTGAGAATGTACTTGCGCCACTAAACTGTACTTAACCACTTACCAGTCCAATTATTTAATACTGGGTGACCCAAGAGTGTATGCACATATTTCCATTGACTTTTATAAGCTGATATAACATGAAATATAAGAATGACAACTTTACCAAATGTATTCAATACAAGAATTGACTGGTTCAAATGATACCTGCCCGAGTGACACTCAGGACAGTGAGTATGAGGAGAAACGTGCTGCCACAGAAAACTATTGTGTGTTTAAGAATGATCACAACTGTGGACATCATGGCACACGTATTTTCCTACAACTTCAAAGAAGACGTCACGGGCTACTCTTCAGCAGCAGAAATTTCTAGCTTTGTACCTCATTTGAGACTTCCCTGAAATGCACTGCAGTGTGTGGGTTAAAGTGTCTGCGCCAAAGCCAGGGGTGACAGTGACCAGCTGCAGTCCCAGGTACTTGGAGGGCTGCGGCAGGAGGCTCGCTGAGCCTGGAAGCTCGGGCCTGTGTGGACAACACAGTAAGACTCGTCTCCAAAGGAAAAATGCTTTCAATCAGTAGTTGAAATAAGCTGATTGGGAAAGTCAGAAAAGAGAGGCAGACTCCATCTGTCTGGGGCGGTGGAGAGAAAAGTGAGGGAAGGCCCTCCTGAGCCAGCTGTGGGGCCAGAGGCCAAGAGCCTGGCACATGCACGTGACGCTCCCTGCTCCGAGGAAGACCTACGCCAAGTCTATTCGTGAGGTAGTGAAAAGAGAAACAGCTTCTAGGCCAAATGTTTAGCTAGAAAAACTTTATTCAATACAAAGAGTAGAAAATACATATTTCTGAAACTACATCACTGCATCACTTAGAGCTAAATATCACTTATCACTATTTAGCACACTGTAGTTTATTTTTTCTATGTTATACATTATTTTAATTTAATAGTTGAGGGTTAAGGATATAGCTCAGCACCATAAGCACCTGTCTGGCAAATGCAAGGTCTTGAGTTCAGCCCCCAGTACCTCAAAACCCCCACAAAATATTAATTTAATAGTCGAAGTGATCTAAACTACACAGAAAGTTGTATGTCTTTAACTTCTCCAAGGAATCTCTGGAATTTTTCATAATACTAGATAGATGTTACTAGATTGCTGACAATTTTATGTAGTTATGTTTATTTTGTGGTGTATCTCAAGGCTTTTACAAAATGAAACTGTCCTTACTAGATTGCATTTTAAAACAAATTACTGTCAGTTTCACCATTTGCAAAAATGATACATTTCTTATCGTACTGTGAGTCTCAGGCTGTGTACCAGCCCACAGCCGGGACAGCACTGGGGCAGTCTTGGAATCCACACTTGCAGTAGTGGATACTTCTCAAAATGGGACACACAAACCACACCACGTGGTATAAGTGTACTGCAGACACCTGAGGACCAGAGCTAGCCCTGCGACTACAACACAAACTTGGAATCAGGAACGCAGAGCAATATTTAAAAATCTTCAAGACCAGTCACTCAGATGGTGCCTATCTTTTAGATGTGCGGCACGACCAGTGATTTCAGGCAAGCAGAGAGCACGTCCTAGAACCCTGGGGCCAGCACTGAGGCGTCAGGACAAGGAAGCAGCACAGAACCAGAAGCAGGGCGGATGAACGGCAGGACAAAAGCAGGGGAGCGGGGGAGGGGAGGAAGGACGGGACAGCAACCCTGCAAAGGTGGAGACTAGAACAGGAACGGGCAGAGCAGGCTGCACAGTCGGAGGGTGGAGGGCCAACGGGATCTGGGGCGGAGCGGAGCAAAGGCAGACAGGCCCAGACTGGACCCCGGAGAGTCGCCCACGCAGAGGTGGCCCCTGTGTGACGCCTGCCCTCCTCTGAAATCCTGCTGTGCATGCCAGCAAAAACCTCTCCCCTTTTGTCTCTTGATGCTGGAAAGCTGGTCAAGCCCACCAGGGCCTTGGGTTCCACACAAGCTCAGGACCAGTCCATGCGGTGTCCCGCAGGACCCACTACAGTGGGCTAAGGACAAGGGAGGGCAGCAGCATGGGAGGTGAGGGGACAGAGAACTGAAAAAAAGACAGAAAATCTCCCTACTATGGTGCCAAAACCCATTTCCTGGGCCCTTGGGACGTGAGGGAGAGATACAGGGCTTCTGGTCCTTGGTAAAGGGACAGGCAGATCTCCTGCGCCAGCTCAGAGGTTGAGAGTGCCAAGGAACCAAAGCCTGGGCATTGTGCACCAGAAGTGTCTGTGACTCACACAGCTGAGAATACACGAGGGTCAGTCACAGAGGAGGGCAGCAAAGCTAGCTACAAAGGCAAATGGTAAATTCAGGCCATCAAGACAATATCAACCAAAACCAAAGCCAAACACACCATATACTATACACTATAGTCCTTCACTGCAAAACCAGACATACCCTGTGGGTAACCCTAAAAGTGACTACTCCGGAGTCACTACATGTTAAGAGGTGGGTGACACTATGGAGCTCATCTTCTTCAACACTGAATCCAATATCCAGTTATCTTAGTAGGGAGAAAGGATCTGGGGAGGCAGGCAGCTCCCGCTTCTTTCTCNTAGAGCTGGGGCCAGCCTAGCACCCGACATCCTGTCCAGGGCGCCTACTTCCTGCACTGCACTGTGTAGCAGGCACGATGGAGCACAGCCAGGACTCAAAGTCACCTCGGCCGAGACACAAAGACTCAGAGATGACCAACATTAGGGCTGCAAGCGCAGGTGGGGGGTCAGCGGGAGGCTTGGGGAGGCCTGGGTGGCATGACTGTGGGACCCCAAGACAAGCCATCAGCACTTGTTACGATCCTTGGCAAAAAATGTGGCTCTGAACTAGAATTTTTAAATTGTCCCAGTGTGTGCTGCTTATGATTTGGCCCTCCCTGTAATGCTGGGCATACCCCCCACACATGCCAGCCAAGCCGCTGATCTGTGCTAGCATCCCTCAGTTGGGACCCTCAGCAGGAAGGCCAGATGCCCTAAGCAGCCTCATGTCCTGTCAGGTGAGGCTGGTGGGCAAATGCGCAGGCAGGGCACAAAATCAGCCAGAGAGAGCACGTGCGCTGTAGGGCATAGGTGCGAGTCGAGGTGACGCAGGCACACGTATGAGGCACGCATACCCCAACACCGCCCTGCGAGGTCCATGGGCCCCGCTGATACCTTCCCACCCAGTGGCCTCTGTCCCCCAGGAATATTCTTCTCTTTGTGCTCACAACCTAGGCTTTCAGCTTGCCTGTGTCCTCAGTGGAACATCAGCTGACAGAGCAGAAGTGGACCTGCAGCCGCCCACAGCCACTGCTCCCCACAGCAGAGCCGCTGCTCCCCACAGCGGGGCTGCTGCTCCCCACGGCGGGGCTGCTGCTCCCCAGGGCAGTGGCCCAGCTCTGACGCACTGTTCTGTCCTCTTGCTTACCACAGCTGCTCTCGTCCCAGCTTCCGGGCCAGGGGGCCACAGGTGCCTTCTGGCCCCAACTCTAGCACAGAGCCCCACCAGGCCCGACCTCAGGATTAGTGGTGATGCACCGTGACACCCGCATGCCCACACACCGGTGGTTCTAGCAGCCCACCTCCTACAGGTACATCTTGGAAGCAGCCCAGATGCCAGCAACAGATGAATGGGCAGGAAATGTGGAGTTTATACCAGTGGAGCAATACTGTGCCATAAAGAAGGATAAATTTGAAGCATTTTTAGGAAAATGGATGCATGCTGAGACCAAAATGTGAAGTGAATTAAATCAGCCACACAAGCTTAATTAAGTACTGTGTGGTTTCTCTTATATGAAAGTATAAATAAGTTAAAGAGCAAAGCAAAAGACAGTAGGAAACAGGAGACAGGTTTTTTGCAAATGAAAAGGGCCTGAGAGGAGGGAGGTGCAGGGGAGGGAAGGATGGGCCCAAAGAATGGGGAGCTGTGAGGCCAGGATCAGCTGTTCTCGAGGAAGGAGCTCCTTCTGCACTGAGAGGGGGACGAAGGAAATGAAAATGTAAAGAACAGCGCCTGGGGGACATGGGCAGGGCTGCGTGGTGGGCAGCAGGAAGCCTTTGGCCCCTGGAGTCCCTCATCTGAGAGGAATAGAACGGTGGCCGGGCAGATTGACCCCCGAGCCCTGCTCCCTGCTAGCTGCTCCCCAGCTCTGAGTTGGCCAGAGAGGGCCATTTGGCTCAAGCCCGGCAGGTCTGGGTACCTCGTAGTCTGTAGGGAAGTGATTGTGGTTCCAGATGGCCATCAACAGAGGACAACTGGATGTTTGTCCTCTGACCTCTCCCAGTTTTCCCAGGGTGAAGACACACAGCCCCAGCAAGCGGTGGTGTGCCCCCTTCTCCTGGAGAGCAGAACATGGAGCAGGGACAGTAAGCAGGCATCCCAATGGCCCTTTGCCACCCCCAGGAAGCCACACAAGGCAGCCTAGACCTGCCAGGAACAAAACCCTGGCACTCAGAGGATGAGCAAGGACCCACCGCAGGTCCAGATTGCTCCTCAAGTCACTGCTCTGCCCTAGCGTGTCTGTAACCACACACGTTATCTCAATGTGAGCAGGCTGGGAAAGGTCCTGGAATCACTTGAGAAAGATGTGCAGCCTTCTTCCTGCAGCAGGCGAGCTGCAGGACTTCTAAGCAAGCACTCACTGAGCAGCCTGAGGATGCACGTAGAGGGTCATGAACAGCCTGGCCACAACCACTGCAAGGAGGGAAAGAAATTGAGGTTGGGAAAGCTGACAGCACCTTCAGTACAGTGACTCAGCATGGGCTGCGGTAGGGGACAGGGTCAGGATCTGGGACCCCTCCCCTGGCCACAACAGAGAGGACCAACCTACGCCCCATCCCCCTCCTGGTACCCAACCCCTCGCCCGGCACAGTTGGCCTGGGCCTCGCCACTTGCAAAGGCCCCTATGCGACTCGGACAGTCTCAGCTCAGTGGCCAGCAGCCTCAGCCAGGCGGGAATAAGCTAGGTTGAAATTCTTACATATCTAAATCCAGTGCTAACACCTCCACCAATCTCCCATGAAGGCCCGTCTTTTTCATTTTAATAATTAAGATAGGCCTGAGCCTTGGTTTCTAGACTGTAACCCAGCTCACGCACACATTAGCAGTGTAGAGGACCATACTCCCAAGCTCGGACTTCCGTCCTTATACACTATCATATATGTATTAAGGAGTGTACCTCGTTGGCTAATGAATATACGGGTAGCCAAGGAGACACACAGACACCCACGGCTGCGCCACAGCCCGAGCGCTGCAGGGTGCTCATGCCAGGGAGACACACAGACACCCATGGCTGCGCCACAGCCCGAGCGTTGCAGGGTGCTCATGCTCAGGTAGCACTTCATCACGGAAATTTAGAACCTCTTTCTGGGATACAGACACAGCCTAACTCACACCACATGAGTAACATCTGATAACATTATTTAATAACTTGCTCAAATTTTATTTGGAAGTTTGCCTAAGTAACACAGGATTTGCATAACAAAGGCAGCAATCAGAAGTCCCAGTGAAATCAGCTCTTTGGTCACAAAATCAAACAGCCCGTGGTCGCCTGGACCAACTCCACGTCACACTGTGGCACCTGGCACTGACTGCAGTTTTCTACAAGAATGGCCCTCGGAGCTGTGCAATCTGCCCCCGCCCTGCCTGAGCATACCCAAGCACAGCTGGCAGCTGCCAGGAGTGCCTCGCACTGGGACTGCAGGCTTTAGGGGCCATCTCCACTAAACACCAGCATTCACTTCAGAGACAGCACTGCTGGGCTGTAGGAGGGCAGCACCAGCCTGGAACATGTTTCCCTACCGGAATCCAGGAAGCCACAAACTGGCTCAGCACAAGAGCCACATGATGCCCAAGGAGAGAGTGCCCTGCAGAAAAGACAGTAAGTGTAAGGGCTCAATGCACAGCACGTGGTTAAGTGCCTTTTTAAAAGATCTCTTTTTATATGAAAATAGGTAATATATCAACCATTGTTAATCAGCTATTCTTGTTTTGAAAATCTATAACATATTTGTTGTTGTATGTTACTCTGAAAACATAAAAATAAAAGGTTTCTTACCACTATAATTTAAAAAACCCAGCTTTCCTGCAATAAAATGAATATGCCAAAAGCTTCAGATCTTTTCTTTCTTTTTTTTTTTTTTGGTAGAACTGGGGATTGAACTCAGGCACTTGGGCTTGCCAGGGAAGCACTTATTCTACTGAGCCATCTCCCTGGCCCCAACATCTTTTTCTTTAATGTATGTGGTACAGGGTCTCACTATGCAGCTCAGATTCACAGTGATCCTCTCATTTTCAGCCTCCCCAGCACTGGGATTACGGGGGTGCACCACCACGTCCGGTCTTGGTTGCCAGCTCGGTGGCCCGGGGAAGGGGCTGGTGCAGCAGGTGGTGCTGGGGGACTGAAGGCTGGTCCCTGCTGGTGCTCAAGCAGGCGCTTGGTCTCCTGAGCTGTCTCGCTGGCCCCTACCTTTAACATAAATTTGATGAGTCTGGGCATAGGCAGATCCTACGAAAGCAACATCACTAGTAAAGCAATTCTTCTGTCGTAAACTAACACAGAAGGAAAGGTCAAGTCAACATGACTGGCACCTCCAGATCCTCAATCACTTACCAATTCTGTGTGCTGGGAACCGTGCACAGCGAGGCTGAGTGGTGGGCGCCAACACAGGGTCAGCGAGGAAGAGCGCCTCCTGTCATCCGCAGTGCAGAGGGATGGCTGTGCCCCACAGCAATTTATCTCATGTCGTGAAAACACCAGAATGGCTCCTCTTAGAATAAAGCAGATACTAAATGCTCCACACTGTCTGTGTCCCACAGCTTAAAAATTTATTGTGCTTTGTACTAAAAAAAAGAAAGCAAGTGCTGAGCACGCTGACACATGCCTGTAATCCCAGCACTTGGGAGGCAGGACGATCACTGCAAGCTTGAGACCAGCCTGGGTTACAAAGTGAGCTCAAAGTCAGCCTGAGCTGCATAGCGACCCTTTGTCTCAAAAACACACACACACAAAAGGAAAGAAAAACTAAATCCAAAGAAGAGTAACATTTTATAACAATGAAATTGCTATTACATTCGAATTTCTATGACTATAAATCCAGGTGTACCGAATACTGTCGCAGTCACTCACCTGTGCACTGGCTTTCTCTATGCAGGGACAGAGCTGGGCACACTGGGACCCTACAGCATGGAACATCACTACCTGCTCTAGGGAGGCACGTCCAGCTAAAGGATGGATGGCACAGATGGCCTCAACATCGGCGGCGACAGAGCAGGAGAAACGCAGCAGACGCCGACCACGTCCTGTGCACCGCGGAAGCTGCAGGGTGAG
>NDGM011055660.1:0-10251 GCA_002564305.1 Octomys mimax
GTACTTCGCCAAGCTTGTTGCAAGTAGGTGCTTTAGACCACTGAGCCATCTCGCCAGCCCCTCTACTATTATTTTTATGAAACTATATTTATGTCATTTGTTCTGTCTCCTGGTTTAACATTTATTCCAATTACTACATTAGTATTCTCTTATGATCTAGCAATCCTTGGATCCAGTTTCCATGTTCTCTTGTTGTTTTTAAGGTATCTTTCAGTTGCTAGTCTTTGAAGACATCCCTTCTTCTGGTTCTGAAATTCTGTCCCAAATTTGTCACTTCATCTATGTATACTTTTAACATAATTTTAACCTTCTGGATGTCTAATTGTAACTATTTCATGGACTAATCTTTTGCTAACCTAACTATTTGTGTTTCATATAATTTTATTTAGCGCAGCTCACTTTTCATTAGTGTTTTCTGAAATATCCTTGATTGTTTAGGTTATCACTACCTTTATCAGTTTAGTTACATCATCTCTGCTCACACTGAGAATGTTTTTAATGTTTTTTCATAACCTCCCTTGCTAATCTTTGAGATAATTTGTATGTGTGACTATGTTAATGAAGTCTTTAATCAGAATTTCTTAATATGCTTTATAATAAACTTAGCTGAGGGAGAATTTTTTTCTTAATTTTGATGCTTTAGATCTGCCTCTAAATCAACTAAATCAAAATTTCTTAGAGTGGAAAATTTCAAAACTTTCAGAAAATCCTAATGTGCACCTAGATGACAAATACCAATTTGAATCTCATGTATCAGTTAAACTGAATATCTCACTATTGCTCTTTTTCATATTCCATACGCAGTATTCTTATTTTGATATTTAACTAATATAGGGGTGCATTTGAATGGAGGTTAGTTATAAGTACAGAAATCTCTTTGAACGTGACTTTGGATGTAATAAGTTCATTACAACTTACAGGGATAACATGAAAGACTAACTTGCTCTTCATTCAGTATCACAGGTAATTATAAATATTTTCAATATGACTTTCTACCCTGGATATTATTCAAAGTTTAGCTAGCATCCAGAGAACCTTTAGATATACTCATGTTGTATTTACTGAAGAAATATTTCTGCTGAATGGGATCTAGATCAGTCATTTCTCACTGTTGAAAACACTAGATAGGTAGATAGATGATAGATAGATAGATAGATAGATAGATAGATAGATAGATTTACAAGGTAGACTTATAACAGATGCATTCTCAGTCAGATGTGGAGGAGTGCAAAATGGCTGACTATACTTGAGATCCAAAGGATCAAGCTAAAAGTCAAAGGTCTGGGGCTCACTACAGTGTCTCATGCTAGCCTGAATCAAGAAGTTGAGTGGTCTGTGTTGGAAACCAGGGGATGAACTTCTGAGGCACAAATGAAGACAAGAGCTTTTTGAATAAACAGAAATGAGTCTTCCCTTTTCTTTCATTAAGTATTTTTTTATTCCATTAAGGCTACAAGCCTATTGATTAATTCCACTCACACCTTGAGTTGGCCTTCCTTCTTCAATAAATCCATTCATTTACACCCAGAGCTATGCTAAGCTATGCTAAGCTCTTTCAGTTGGTCATTTCCTGCTCAAGTCGACACAAATCATGATTATCATAGACTCAGAACACAGGCACAGAATCTATGCAAGAGCTTGAAAATTAGACTTAAGAGCATTCTACAAAGGGGGAATTAAAAACAGAAACTATGTAAAGCTAGAGAATTAAGATGCTGTACTTAAATACAACTGAATGAATAATAACACTAAACATAAATGGGTTGAATGCTTCAAATGTAAGGAAAAGACTGTTGAACTGAATTAGAGTTAAACAAAACTAAATGTGAAAAAAAACTAAATGTGAACTATAAAATTTGTAATTATTTATAGAAGCTAAAAGTTGGGATAAAAGGGAAATAAATATATCATGCAAACACTAAATATAAATTATAAAACTGATATGATTATATTAATGCTTAGCAGAGTTTCATATAGTTGTAGAGAATATTAAAAATGAGAGTCATGTCCTCAAGGACATAATCCCAAACATTTCAATGTCTATTAACTGAGCATCTGCATACATGAAAAAATTAATAAAACTGAGTCAAATCAAATACTTGCTAGATATTTAATAGTCATCTCATTAATTTAGAGGACAAGTAGAAAATATGAAGAATATAAAAATTTAATTAGTCAATTTATTTGACCTGGTGTTTTAGAACACTCTCCCAACATCCACAGAATATATACTTTTCCCAAACATGACACTATAAAAAATACAGTGAGCATTTATATTTTTAAAAATGTATTATAGTGAAAGACACATTGCTATTAATGCCCATCTAAATATATCCCCTCCCTTAGAGCTTACTGCTCATTATTCTTGCCACTTTCTGAAGCAGTTCTGGAAATATTCTTTTGGGCTTAAACTTAGGTGCACTGCCATTGCTGCCTTAGTGTCCTGAATCTATTCAAAGCATTTATCTTTCATGGTCATTTTGACTTTGAAGGAGAATTAGAAGTTGTACTGTACTAGATTCAGTGAATAAAATGGACTGCCATAAAAATAAACTATAAACTGGTTCAGAAAGTGGCATGAATGATGGCAATGTGCCTTTATATCAATCAACTTGTTTAAATCTTCACCATATTTTTATCATATCTACTTGCATAGAACATTCACCCAGAGAAATCATATGGTGGGATGCCAAAAGATCTCATTAAATATAAAAGGATCTAAACCAGGTATGATCTTCTATCAAAATACTTGAAAATTAACTGACACTTTTCTATATAATGAACAAGAGAAGAATTCATAAGGTAAATTTAAAAATACTTTCAACTCAGTGATAATTGAATCAGAACTTATCAAAATTTGTAGAGTTTATTCAAGTGTCACCAGCAATAAAATTTATTATTTTCAATGATACTATTAAAAAGGATAAAAGTTTGTTTCTATTTTTCCTTATAAACTTTTGTAAATAAGGAGGGATGAGGGATTGAAGGGAGGGGAAGGGAATGAGAGAAAGAAGAATCAAGTTATGTCACCTACAGGTACGAATTCCCTATGATGATTGCAATGATTATGTCTACCTTAAATGTACCAATAAACTTAATTAATTAGAAAAATTAAAAGGAAGAAAGAGAGTGGTTTTCTAGGCTTCTTGAAGCATCTCAAATTTTAACCTAGTCTGGATAATTTAGTGACTTCCTAACATTCTGCCTCAAAATAACTGGGAATGTAGTTCAGCACAAAGGCCCTGTGTTCAATTCCTGCTGCCAGAAAAATAAGAAGGAAAATGGAAGGAGAATAGGAAGAAGAGTAAAGAAGGGTGAATTAAGGCTGCTAACTCATCTGACAGAAATTAAATAATAAAAACAAATGAAAGCAAATGTAAAAATACAAATTGCTAAACAAAAACCTAATAAAGTGAAAAACAGCTTTTGCAAATGACTGGTAAAATTTATAAGCTGCAGCAAGATTCACCAATAAGAAAGAAAGATAAATTATTAATATAAAGAATGAAAAAGGAAATAATACCACAAATCCCATGGACATAAAAAATCATAATGAATAATAAGTTTAAGAACTAACACAGAATGGATAAATTCCTGCAAGACAGATTGCTAAAGCTAACGAAGGAAATAAATATCTGAATAACTCTACAACAATTACAGAAATTAAATTCATAATTAAAATCTTTCCACTGAAAAACTATAAGTTCAGATAGTTTTAATGATAAATTCTAAAACACATTCAAGTTAAAAAAAACTACACTATTCTTAAATAATTTTTCAGAAAATACAGGAAGAAGGAATACTTCATTACACACTTTATATATGTAGCCAGTTACATACAATATCTAGCAGACATCACAAAACATTTAAATTTCAGGATGTTTTCTCTGTGAATATATAGACAAATCCTCCTAAAAATTAGAAAATAAAATCCAGAAATATATGAAAAGACAGCATCTTATGATGAATACAACTTATTTCAGAAATTCAAAGTTAGTTTAATGTGAAAGCTGAAGTAATTCACAATATTCACAGAGTAGAAAGGGAAAAATAGTGTATGCTGTTATTCAAAAAATAAATAGAACAAGTTAGAAGCACACTGGAATGTCATCAGTGATCTTCACGCATTGATATGCTGGTGAGAAAAACCTCTTCACCTGCCATTTTCTATGTTTCTCAAGCTTACTGCAAAAGGCACATATGATACTTCATAATTATATAAGGGTACAAGTGTGACATCAATAAGGTATTTGAATGTAGGGACGGGGACACAGCTGACTGGTACAGAGCCTGCCCGGCAAGCACAAGGTCCTGAGTTGATTGCTAATAAAGGAGAGAGAGAGAGAGAGAGAGAGAGAGAGAGAGAGAGAGAGAGAGAGAGGAAGAAGGGGGAGGAGGAGGAGGACGAGGACAAGGAGGATGACGAGGACGACGAGGGCGACGAGGACGAGGACGAGGAGGAGGAAGACGAGGAGGATGAGGAGGACGACGAGGGCGACGAGGACGAGGACGAGGAGGACGAGGAGGACGAGGAGGGCGACAAGGACGAGGAGGGCGACAAGGACGAGGAGGACGAGGAGGACGAGGAGGAGGAAGGAAAGAAGAGGAGAGGAGAAGAGAGGAGAGAAGAGAAGAGAAGAAAAAAGAAAGAAAGAAAGCAAAAACACAAAGAGGTGAAAGCTAAAAGGAGCAGACACATAGACTGGTGATTTTAGAGTAATGTAGGATATTGGAGGTGCCTACATAACAGAACAACAGAATTGAGATGAGATCTCTGGTACACATTGAAAGGGTCAATGAAGCAGATTGGCCTTAAAAATAGGTAGGGTTGCTAGGAAGTAAGTGTGCTGTAGATGGTGAAACTGCAATCATGCAGGCAGACAGGTATCAGGAAATGCAGACTGGTGTATCTTTTTGTATTGGATGGGCTCAATTTTATTGAAAAAAAATTGATGATTTTAATTCTTCATACAACAAACTAGCCTCCTGATGATCTTTTTCTGAACTCTCTGCCATGGGATGTGCCCCAGAGTGCATAAATTATATCTTTCCACAATCTACAATGTAAGTAATTCAGTAAAATTTGTTTCCACATGACATTGGAAAGATAAATTTATTTAAATCCATGAGGGAGAAAAAGCATTGTCTTAAATGCTTAACTTAGAATTCCACCAGAGGGCAAATTCTATTTTCTGCTCAGAGAAAGTTTCTATTAATTAGAGTTAATTACTGGTAGTTTTTGATGGTTATCTCCTAACAAAATGATGTCATTTAGTTATGAATTGAATTTCTGCTTAAAATATAGTCAGCTTTTTTAGTAGAAAATCGCTGAGAAAAATAACAATTTCTTATAGTGAGCTTCTCCATTCCACTGATGTGAAGAACTTTACAATTATTACCATTTGGCTCTTATTTATTCTGACATGGCAGAATAAAACCAATGATTGGCTTGCTATGAGCCTTTTTTCTATAAAAAACAGGGCATATCACAAAACAATAGTGACACCGATGAACAGCATAATCTAACATTTAATTCATCAATATTTTTAGTCAGGCCAGGCTAAGACCTCGAAATAGATGACCATCATCAGATTTGGATAGTGTAGTGTTTGAAGATAGATGCAAAATTTAAAAGCATTCCACGGAGCAGCGTTTTTCTGTAGTGCATTGAAATGTAGCTCTGATAGAAGCTCAGTATGCAAGACATTAATCTCAACTTTCATATAATATACTACTGATGCTCCAGGAGAATAGAATTATGACTCTCGTGCTATTCTGAACAGATTGAGAAATGTGCCAAGAGGAATTATACCTTAAAATCTTCTATTTTGTTTTCCATAATAGGGCCAAGAGGAGAGAAATATTGTGTACTTGGCTATAAAGTCATAATGATTATTTATTCAGCATGTTTTTCTTTTAGAAATTGTGTGTGAATTGAACTAGGAACATGTTTCACTTTCCCACATCATCTTGCATAGTATTCAGAGTCTGTGTGTGTGTGTGTGTGTGTGTGTGTGTGTCTTTGCATGCGCTGTCATAACCTATCTGGCCAAGCGTGAACTGTCTCCAAAGATTAAGTGTACCTATTTTGAACTAGAGGCTGCATGCCATAATTTTTAGCTAACCCGTTTCCTTCTTAGTGAAAACAGAAATAAAAATATATTGTGCACACTTCATTGCTGGAGCCTTTGACCTCAGCTGCCTGTCGAGCTGAGACTGTGATGAATGCTTTGTGTCCCTTCATTTTTAATTGCTCATAAATTGTTATCCCACAAAACACAAAACTAGCCTTGTCCTCATTTTAGATGGGGTTGGAGGTCAGCCTAACAGTAATACAATTAAGGAGTGTCTTTGTGTGGGGGTTTGGGAGCGAAGGGGCAGGAGGGTTGCAGAAGAGGAGTAAAGAAAGGAAGTCATCCTTTCTGAGGAAAAAAAGGATTCCTACTTTTGAGCAAAATCATCACACAGAGTAAATTGTGTTTGTTTGACAATTGTGTCCAAAATGTTTGAAGGGCATTTGTGGACAGCAACAAAGGAAATTAATTATATTTTATTTTATGCCTGTATTCAAGCAAAAAAAAAAGTGTTGTTTGGTTGTTTTTTGTTTGTTTGTTTGTTTGGCTGGTTGGATTTTTTATTCATGATATTGAGACAAATTAATTCTGTGGGGAAAAAAGTCCACTTTTAGAAGTACCATTTCAGTTCAGGTTGTTTTCAGAAGAGACTTCATATGTGGACTTCAGTGCAGAAGTTGGCTCTAAGCTTTGGCCAGTAGTAGCCCCTACTGATTTCTCCAGCTCACATCTAATCGCAGTGCAGCCTGGATCTCTTTCACGAGCTTTTCAGAGTTGAGCATGGTTTCCAATTATAAGCTCCTCTATTGCTCAGCAGCTAAGATACGAGCTTAAGCAGTCATCTTTCAAATATCAGCGGAAGTAAAGCTTTGAATTCTATCCTCATTTGCGAAAACTGTCAAAAACAGAGATGATTATGCACTTCCTTTATTCTGCCTAAAAGAGTGTTTAAAGCCCAGCTAGTGGCCTATTGACTGATTTTATTTATTTTGATTAAATCAAACCAGAAGCAGCATGGTCTAAATGGAAAAAGAATTGAACTTATAGTGAGACCACACCTTTTGTTTTCTTCAGCTATGGTTTTGATTTGCTTTAATTCTAGACAGCTGATTGACTTTCTTGAATTTTTCAACTTCTATTTTCAAAATTAAAATATAGACCAGTATTTACCTTAAAAAAGTGTTATATAGGCAAAGTAAGATTACATATATACTGGGTCCTTCCTCCAAATAAGCATGCAAAATATATTTTGAATGCAATTATTTTTTTCTCATTTTGATTATAATTTGTTTCCTTTAATTGCATTACCATATACATTTTAAAGATTTTTGACAGGTTTGAATAAATCTGGCTAACCAGATAGCATTGCCAACATGGACTGTCCCACTATTACATATTAAAGCTTACAGCAAGTTAAGTTGGATTTTCCAAGTACGTACAATTTACACTTTTTTTTTTTTTTTGGTTTGGCTTTGTCAGTAGAATAGGTTAATGTTATGCAACTCACTAACTCATGAATTTAACTACTGTTAATCTCCTACACACACTTTTAGAACACTTACATCCCAGGCACTGACTTAAGGATTGAGGACAGAATAATAAACAAAACAGTAAAAAACAAATCTGTCCTTAGTGGAGTTGATATTGTATTAATTTGACCAGTTCAGTTAAATCAAGGTCCCTAAACATGTAAGGAAATCTAATATATAACACAAGCAGCGCTAACAAGGGCAAATAATAAAATTACTTGATTACAAATCAGGAACTATAAATCCTGCTATTACCTAACTTTGGAATCTTAACCAAATGATTTGACCTCAATTTTCTTATTTATAAAATGAAGAAGAGGAGGCAGAGAGGCCTGTGGGTAGGCCTTTCACAGGCCAAGTTTGGCAGCTTAGATCCAGGAGGAGGAGCTGAGGCTTACTGCTTGCCAGGCAGAGGACAGAAGGCTGCCTGGACCTACAGGAGGGATCATTGTGGTATGGAAGCAGCAGGAGGTAACTTAGGTCAGCCTGCCAGAAGACTGCAGGTACCTGACAGGGTGGTGCCTAGACAGAACTCAGGGGAACAAGTTTATATACAAATTCCCAGTTTAGGATCTGCTTTGTTATATAACTATAGCATTTGTTCCTATGGTGTAAAGTACAAAGCCATTAGTATTCAAAGTTTGTCAATTTCTAAATTTTACCACCTGTCATTAGTATTGCTAATTGTACTACTGAACTAGGATGCCATATCTACATTAACCATATGTTCGTCGTTGGATAATAATATCGAGAAGTTCTGGGGTAATAACCTCACCAAGCCCTATACTAAAGGATAGAGGACAGTGCCAAAAGGAAATTAATATCCCACTCTCAATCAATAGAAAAAGCAAGATCTTGGGACACACACAAAGCAATAATCTATGACACAGAAGAGGCACCTAAAGAACAGACTGTTTAGAGAAATGCTCTGAATGCAGTAATACAGCTAACCACTATCAAAATTTTACAAAAGTATCACAAAAAATCAAAATAAAGAATTCTCTAAAATAGAAAATGACAAAAAGAAGGAGCAAAATGCAAACTCAGCCCACCCAGAACAAATCCAGGAGACATCAACATAGGAGACATAGGAAGCCACACCCCTGAAATCTCTGAAATAATAGCAACTGAAGTAAAGAAACAACTGCAGCAGAGTATAGAGGAAATCAGAGCAATGATTACAATAATGAAAGAATTTACTAAGTATATCTAAGGAGACATTGATTTTTTAAAAAGAGGAGAATATAAAATGATTGAAACTACCAATAAAAAATATAGGAAAGAAATGCAAGTCATGAAGCAGATTCAAAGAACTACACAGGAAAATAAAAACTCGATTAAAATTTGGCAAAATTGTTTGAATGAAAGTGAAGATAGATTTTCAGACCTTGAAGACATTGCTGCAGACAGCAACCAGTAATTCAACAGCTACAAGACAATGCAAAAATGAACAGCATAAGACTAAGAGGCATCAATGAAAAAAAAGGAACCAATGCAAACAATGTAAAAAGAATATTTGCAAAAGCAATGGCAGAAAGCTTCCCAACTATGGGAAAACAATCTGACTTTCAGGTAACTGAGGCATGTAGAACTCCAAATATTATAAACCAAAATAAATCTACACCCAGACATATAATAATGAAGACCCCAGAAATTCAGCACAAGAACAACATACTAAAAGTTTCTAGAGAAATGGAACAGATCACATTTAAAGGAAAGCTCATCAAAATCACAGCAGATTTCTAAACACAAAACATCAAGTCAAGGAGAGCATAAAGCAAAGTATTTCAAGTCATACAAGGTAACAAATTCCAAACCAGGCTGATATATATGCTGCAAAACTCTTTCAAAATTAATAGGGAAGTAAAATACTTCCATGAGAAACACAAGTAAAGAAGTTCATGATGACCAAACTAACCCCAAGAGTACTAAAAGATATTCTAGAAAGGGGTCAAAATAACCATAACTCCAAGAACAACAACAGAAAGAAACCACCAAATAGGGCAAACAATTAAACACAAGAAAAATGGGGAATCAACAACAGGAAAATAAAATAGTAAACATAAACCAACACACACCAATAATAACCACCAATGTAAATGGACTCAATTCACCAATTAGAATAAATAAGCTGATCAAGAATCAAAATCCAAGAACATAATTTGTACAAGAAACACATTTCACTCAAAAAGTAATGCATAGGCTGAAAGTCAAAGGATAGAAAAAATCAGGTCCCCAAGATTCATAGACTCAATCAAAAAATGGGCATCTGACATGAATACATACATCTCACAGGAAAAAATACAAATGAAAATAAATGCATAAAAACATGTTCATTAGCACAGGTCACTGGAGAAATGCAAATTAAAACACTGAGGGCTAGGAAGATGGCTCAGTAGAATAAGAACTTCCCTGGCAAGTGCAAGTGTCTGAGTTCAATTCCCAGTTCTACAAAAAACAAACAAACAAACAAAAAACACTAAGATACCATCTCACTCCAAAAAGAATGGCTACCATAAAGAAATCAACTAATAACAAATGCTGGAGAAGCTGTGAGGAAAAAAAAAACCTCTTCTCCTTTTGCACTTTTTTTTCCAGAATTTTATTGATAAACAAATAGCAATGAGACAGTTTCAAATCAAATCGCT
>NDGM011055669.1:0-12589 GCA_002564305.1 Octomys mimax
CATTTTTGTGGTTTTTGCCTTTAAAAACTATGCCTGCTACACTGAAGGCGCACTCTGTTCCTGCGTGTTCAGACTGCCCTACGTGCATGTAGATAATAAAGCTTTCCCTTTGCGATTTGCATGACAGACCGACTCTTGGGGTCTTCCTCTGCGGTGACTCGACCCTTACAAGGGTTGAATCCTGAAATAGGCCCCAGATCAGATCTAGCCTTATCTTTTTCTATGGCTGTAGAGTTATGTTTGAAATGTCATTGTCATAGGACTACACACCAACTCCCCAAAACACAGAACCAACTTCTCCAAATCTGAGTTCATGATACAATTGGACAGCTTGCTCTAGTACCCATACAGGCTATTCAGCAGTCTCTGGACAATCATAAACATACTCTCTACCCGAGGTAAATAACAGGTTGAATCTCTTCTATTATCCAGTATGGAGATCTTTCCAAATGACCTTTCCTAATTTTTTTTCTTTTACCTGATATAATTGTCATTTGGCTGCTGTACTTCCATCTTTTGTACAATTTAAAAGTTAATAGTACATATTGCTAAGTGAAGTCTATTATAAGGTGTGAATATTTAAGGAAAGATTCCCCCTTTTATTTTTGTTATTAAATTTTGATTGCACATTGAGGATGTTCAAAAATTCCTTGACCTTCAGAGTTACAAGAAATCTCCATGGTAAAGGAAATATGAAGTTTCGCAAAACTGTTGGAAAGCAGCACTTGTATATGCTGGACTTGTATATGTAAGTCCTAAGTGCTAGTGGGCAGCAAAGGGCACAAAAGGCTTCTAAGCAATGCCCAATGACCTGCTAAGCTGCTTCACCAGTGCAGGCAGAAGCAAAGATAAACCCTGAAGAAGTGTTTGCTGAAACTTGCACCCAATATAAAGAAACAAATTCAAGAATGTGAGTGACATCTATTTGCCAAAGATGTTTAGGTTGTAACCCTCAAGGGTTGATTCCCATAGAAGGTGAGGGGGCTAAGGAGATGGCTCAGTAGAATAAGTGCTTGCCTGGCAAGTGTAAGGGCCTGAGTTCAATCCTCAGTTCAAAAAAAAACTCAAGAGAACCCATAGAAGGTGAGGGAAGGTACATTATACGTAAGGAACCTTGTTTAACAATTTAAACAAGGTTAAATTGGAACAGGCCTAAGAACTGTTTGAATAAAGCAGAAGCATTTTGATCAAAGGTGGCATGAGAAACAGAAGACTGTATAATTGTCCTTGATGGAATAATAGGACAGTAGCCAGCAATTTGTCTATAGCAGCATTTTCCTCAGTGAGAGACCCTTGCAATTGGGAATGGGAACATACATGATGAATAAAACAAGGAACATGACATGACTGTATGACAAGTAGGACATTGCAAAGTAAATGAAAAAGATCTTGACCAGTGTGTATAGTGGCAGCTTTTTGTTTTGGGGGTTTTTGCTGTGCCAGGGATTGAACTCAGAACTTTTCACTTCCCAGGCAAGTGCTTACTCTACTGAGCTATCTCCCCAGTCTTATAGTGGCAGTTTTAATGTGGCACGTCACACCACAGACATAAGTACTATCTAAGAAGAGGCTAATTTGAGTGAATAAATAATTTCACAAAACTCATATGACTGCTTATAATTCAGTCTTTTGTGCAGAAAATAAATCCCTATTCTGCATTCTGGTAGAGGAGACTGTTACGTGCCCTCCCCTATCTGAAAATGATCCATCCATGAAAATTGTTATGAAACTGAGCTTACTTTTGAGAGAGAAACAAAGGGTGTTTGGGAAGCAAAATTGCACTAATTTATCGGAAGAATAATGACAAGCAATAACACCAGAGGTGTTAGCCAACGTAGTCTGCCAAAAGAATGAAAATCATCATAACCACTGATGTCGCAGCTTGATGCTTACTGTCTCCTGCTTTCTGCTGCCACGAACTCTTTCTCTTCTGTGATTCCTCTCTGCCGTACTAACCTGCCATGGAGCCAGCTGAATTTGGACTGAATCCTATACAAACTGTGAGTCAAATAAACCCTTCCCCGTTAAACCATGTGAATTTCCCCATGTCCAGCAGAGGATAGCAGTGGAACAGAGGGAAAGTTTCCACCCAAGATCTACTGAGCTGTGCCTGAAAGATATTGCACAATAGAAGCCATACCAAATCATGAAGTTAGGAGCCTATAGTATATATTTTGTTATTTTTTCTGAAACATTTAAAAAGAGTAAACAGTATAATTCATGGCCTGAAAATATATTCACAGGCAGAACGGAGATAATGTGATGCACTTTTATTTTTCCAGTTTTTGTATTTTGCTTTCTAAAGCCAGGCATTTGGGGAAATACATGAAGAAATAATGGATAAACAGATGTTTGGATAATTAGAGGTAGGGGTACTGGAGATAAGAGCTTCATTTACTATAACGATATTCTCTTCTGAAATTCCCTCTTTAAGAAGGGAGTTCCCTGACCCTGGAGGTATAGAGCAGCAGGCAGAGGCATTGACAGGAATATTGCAAATCTACAGGCATCAAATGGGGCTAAATGAAGTGTAATATTGCTTGTGCACTTATGAGCCTACACATTTATGAAGCTCCAGCTCAAGGAAGCTAAGGGTTAGTCCTAAATTCCCAAATAAACAGCTCTGGGGATGTGAGGTGATCTAAAATTTGCCAGTTTACTCTGAGGACCCCAGACCAAAACTATGCTGTACCTTAAGACACCTGCTGCTGTACCCACCACTGGAAAGCTCGCAGTGCACTGAGCTAAAGGTCCCAGAGGGAAAAAGTCTTATGTAAGAAGTTGTTGTTGTGCCAGTTTGTGGTTGGCTGTAATCCGACAGTTGAGCCTGAACTCTAGATAAAAGAGCTTTAATTCAGGCTAGGCTACCTAACTTCGAGCTCCATCAGTCCTCCCAGGAGCTCTGGGGAGGGGGAGGGGTTTTATTTTTTTAATCACCTTGTAATTAGGCAATCCAACTGCCTGGACAAAGCTACAGGAACTGAGCCTCAGCATCTGGAGTGGGACATGAGAACTCCTTCAGAGTTACTCCAGATCTTTCAGGGTGTAGCAGCAGCTGGCCTTCCATGATGTGGATGTATGCTTTGGTTCTGGCTTTTCTCATGGCTTGCAAAGCCTGGGGTGAGTCCCTCTGAAATGCAAACCCTTGGGAGCACATTTAGAAATCCTTGTCCTGGAAGAGGTGGGTGGTGATGCTGGGCAATGACAGTTCCACGTTCTATAGAGATGTTCACTGCCTGAATTTGGACTTGAACTTGGAGCAGCCATGCCTCACCTAATGCTACAGAGACAGCAGAGATTCACTGCACACAGCAGTCTCATGAGGGCAATAACCTAACTTCACCCATGAGAAACTAAGAGAGGTCAGTTTATTTTTTCTTTGATTCTTAGCTCAGCTGTGGCCCAGTCTTAGAATATGCTTAGCAGAATAATAAAGATATCAATGAAGGAGCCAGTGTGGAGTTCTGAAATCCCAGTTCAGGACTTCTAAGCCATGTGTCCATAAGTGAGATCCTTCCACTGTCGTTGGATCTCTACATCTCTCCAAGAAGAGAGGTGACACCACTGAGGGAAAGGGGAAAAGCCAAAGTCAGGTGGGAGGCATGGGGGGAGTGTGGACAAGGGCCTTTATCAGGGATTTCTTTAAAAAGAGGAGGAGAGGCAGGACGCAAGTACAAGACTGGGTAATATGAACAACTTCAGGGGATTTTTAGGCACAGGGACTGTCAGTATGATGTCTGTTTGTGCTTGATTAGAGCAAAGTGTACAGTGGCCGGAGATATGAGACCTTGGTAAAGGAGGAGATATGAGTGTGGGATATAAATGGAAGGGACTTAGGGAGTGGAGTCCCTCCAGGGTCAATAAAGCCTGAGATATAAACATCAGATACAGAAAATAAATAATTAATTAATATAGATATATAGCAAGGAACCTTAACATATATTTGTACCATTTATTAACTGAGAAACTGAGATTCAGAGACTCCCCTAAGGATTCCCAGAAAACCATGCCCTGGTCTATCTCTGGTTTCTGAACCCACAGTAGTACTCAGGTCCCACCTAGAGACCCCATCTAGGTATTATCTTCTGGTCTTTGGCCATAGATTTAAAACTGCCTGTAAGGCAGAATTCAGAGTTACCCAAATTTACAGTGGAGCACATCTCCACTACTAGTTATCCTGGAAATACCAGCCACTTCCAACTTTAGGAAGTACACATAAGCTGTTTCTACTTCCTCCTTTTCGTCCTCTGTAACTTGCCTCTCTTAATATCCACACAGCAAGGTTTTTGAAGGATCGACTTAAGGGAATTGAAATGCACATCTGGCATACAGTAACTGCTCAGTGTGTACCTAGTCCATGTAACCTAAGAGGAGAGTGTTATTGTTACCATCCTTGGTTAAGTCTCCCATACTATTCACATGTATATTCTGGGCAGTCTTGCTTCTACCAACCTCATCTGGCTGGAAAGTTGTTATTGGGCTAATGCAGACCATGACTAGAGATTTCTCCCTTGATTTTATCCTCCTTCAGCTCTTTGAAGCATCAGCACTCCTGCCAGCCCCTCTTCCTCTTCTCCCTGGGCTTCCCTGATACTGTGCCCTTCTCCTGCCACCTCTCTCATGGGTGTACTCACACCCATGTTGTGCACCCTCAGCTTCAGGTGGATGCCTCTGTCTCCTTTCAGAGACAGAAAGACCTCCTCCTGTGGCATCTTCTTACCAGGATTCCCACTTCTCCTCCACTGCCCCTGTCTAACACGGAGCCAGCATCACACACAGGCTCTTGAGTCCCTTTCTTTTCCTTTCACTTCCCATACAGAGGCTGTCTTCAGAGTTAATTACAGGCATCACTGTGTTTCCTCACAAAATTATTCTTATAGTTCTCAAGGGAGATCTAGGATCCTTGCAGAAGTTTTGAAAAGAACAGAGAAAATATTAATTCACATTATCACCACCAGTGGGCATCTCAGTATACACATACACTTGCATTTATGATGAGATTATGTCCTGATAATCTTGCGCTCAAGAGGTTAAAACCTATTAAGATAGAACAATAGAAGTTGGAGAGAGTTAGTAGATGCCTCCCAGGAAGTGTGGTTCATTGTTATCTGCAATAATTAGCAACAATAACAATCAACCAAAATCCACAGTATGTAGTTGGCTATTGATACCAAGAGACACTAATACTGCTTTGTAATCTGGTTTCCTATAAAGAGTTTTCAAGGCCACTGGCTATCTTTTTTAAGATTAAATATGGATTATGCTCTTCTGTTCTGTCACTTAGTCTGAGGAGGTTGTTGACATATTATTTATATTTGAATTCAGGCAAGTGGAAGAAGACTATAAATCATGTCCAATGAGAGTCACTATTGTCAAATTGAGACTGTGGAGTCAAGACAAGACAACTGCAAGATGGCCATGATTGTCTGAAAATCTACCTGAAAGATTAGCTCTCTCTGATCCCACATGGGTAGAACCAGGACTGATGAGGCAACTAGGGAAATGAGGAATAATTGCTCCACAAAGAGGGGAATAAAGCAGACAGGAACAAGAATTGGTAGAATAAAGCAGACAGGAACATGAGACCTACTCTCATTCCTCTCTACAGGCATTCTTATAGTCATCTGAAGAATATTCTGGAAGCCTATTATGTCCTCTAAGCCAGACTATTCCTGATTACTTGTTTATTAAATTAAACCTAATCCCATAGCCTGGCATATGAAGTCCTCCCTGGCATTCACCTGCTCGCTCTGTGATGATCTTCCATGCCCCACGGCCTCATCTGGTGGAAACCATAGGACACTCGCTCTTTCCTACCTAGTTCCTGTCTTTCTCTGTTTTCAAGTCTCAGCACACTCACTTTTGACTACTTTATACCCCTGCAGCTTCTATCTTCCCTTACTCACTCCCCCCTGCTGCAAATCTATGATGACACCAATCAGAGCCTTCATTCTCTCTGCCAACTCCTGCAGCACCTTCCTAGCTCTTCTCACAAGCAGCAACCTCCTTCTTCTCAGAATTCCATTAAATATGTGTGTGGCTCCACCTCCTACAAGGTCAGCCCTCCTGAGAATGGGAGCCACCTCTTCTTCATTCTCTCCTCAGCATGTACTTCAGCACCAGAATCTTAAAAGACACCAGCTTACAGAATTGTATGCATGGGAGACTCAAGGCCTTGTTCATTCCTTCTTGCAGCACCTCTCCCCTTTTCATTCATTTTATAGTGAATGCTTTTATGTCTCAAATTCTAGTTTGTTCTTTCAAGCAGCCCTCTAAGGACAGATTTTCTTATCCTCATCTCATATAAGAAACTATTTTCCCATGTTTATTTTACATAAGAAACCTCCTATTTTACATATAAGAGGCCTAGATGATGTAGACGATTAGTTCAAGGTCACTGGCCTGAATGTGGCAAAACACATCTGGACTGGAGAAATAACGTTTCCCTCTGATGAGTCTTTTCCTCTCCTTGTTTGACAGGGGATGTGCTCTCTCCTCCAGTGGTAGATACTGTGCATGGCAAAGTTCTGGGGAAATACTCCATCTTGAAAGGATCTGCACAGCCTGTGGCTACCTTCCTGGGAGTGCCTTTTGCCAAGCCCCCTCTTGGATCCCTGAGGTTTGCTCCTCCACAGCCTGCAGAGCCATGGGACAACGTGAAGAACACCACCTCTTACCCTCCCATGTAAGCTGGTGGGGTAGCTTTGGCATCTTTCAGTGAGCTTGTTCGTTTCAGCATGATGCAGAAAACACAAAATCTTCCTCTAAGTAGCTCATACTTTGGACTGAAATCCTGGAGAACACTATAGATGTTTATAAACATCCACAATCCATCACATTTGTGTACAGCTGTTTATTCAGCACACATTTATTATTTAAGTATTTTGTGCCAAGCAAAATACTTATAGTTTCTCAAAAGCCATTTATGAGTGAAACATGGATCCCTGGGGGGCTTCCTGGAACTTACTAAAGGGAGAGAGAGAAACAAAAGGTAAGGTTAAAAAATGAGCAATGTGATATGTTATAGTATAAGTAGTAATTACTGCTTTGGAAAATAATTAGTTGAAAAGGTGAGGTCTGTAAGCAGTGCTCTTTTCTGTTTTATCTTGAACTTGACTAACAATGTGTGTGTAGCAGGACATATTGATCTTGCAAGTTCTTCACTCTCAGCTGTATCTAAATTCAATTCTTCATTAATCACAGAGGAATGGTTCATGCTCTCTATCCAACCTGCCAAGATTGGACAAAAAAACAAAGTCCCCACTAGCCCTCATGCACCACACTTTTGTAGATGTTTTCTATTTCTTTTTCGTTATCTTACTGTCTTCCTTTGTGATTAAGAGGTTTTTTCTTGTAGTAGCTTTGATTGTTTGATTTTTAATTTTAGGGTATCTATCACAGATTTTTGTTACTTTGAAAGTAACAAAAAACTTATAAAAACATCCTATAGTATAAATATTATAAATATTTTAAATTTATGGCACCCTAAGTTTGATTTAAAAAAAACCTGCGCCTGGCATCTATTCTTCCCATTTAAAATTTTAAAATTTTTGAAATCATATATTTTTGTCTGGTCATCATTAACAAATACATGTAGCTATTATTTTTAATAGCATCTTTTTAAAGATAGAAGTGGTATATGTAGTATGATTATAATTTTAGCAAAGTAATAACTGTCTGTTTATTTACCTGGCTAGTGAAAGTGAACAACCTTTTCATTAAAGTGGACAACCATGTCCTACATTGGTATCATTTTCTTTCAGTTTGGAGCGTTCCCTTTAAACTGTTTTGTAGGAGAAATCAGGAGAAAACTGACTTGAGTGCCCTTGGTCACATATAAATAACCTTGGTTGCTGTTTGTCTGGGAAAGGCTTGGTGGAGTGCCCTATTGCGATGTTTGCTTTATTTCTCTCACTGCATTCAAGGTTTTCTCTTTGTGTTCAATTGTTGAGTACAGGATTATACATCTTGTTGTCTGATCTTTGGAATTGATATTAATATGTGGGTATTATCTGTATATTAACATATTCCTCCAGGCTTGGAATATGCTCTTGTTATCATTCCTTCTGACCTTTTCTCTTCCATCCCCTCTTGAACTCTAATAACATGAATATTTTATTTCTAATAACATGAATTTGATTTCATATTGCTGATTTCTGCTGGTCCACAGAGTGGTGCAGTTGAGGCTTAAGGGGTTTTTTTGTATTTAAATTCCTTATAATTTTTTATTTTTTATTTATGTTTTTTGCTCCGAATGCCTTCAGGGCAGGTTTAGCTGGCTTGAGTTCTGGGAATCGAACCACAGCAACCTGAGCCTGACTGCTTTGTTGAAGTTGGCACTTAAAGAGCTGAGCTAAGGGGTAGGCCCCCTCCTTATAATTTTTTAAAACCAATTTTGCATGCTTGTCTAGCAATATGAACAGCTAATTTGAAGACAGCATTATGCAATACAGCAACCATTGTTGAATTCCTACTGTTTTGTTTGGGGAAGTTCTGCATCTTTTCTCATGTTTCTTCTTTTTCTTTTCTTTTTCACTATTTTGTATTCTCTTTAGATAACAAAAAAATTTTAAACCTGAATATTTTATTCTTTTATGTTGTCCAATAGATCTCATCTGGACATAAGTTCACTTCATTCCTTCATATTCTGCTTTTGTCATTTATGTTTGCTTGAAGTTATTATCTTTGATTAGTACAAATTTACAGAACATAACAATTACATTCCTTGTGGGGAGCTTGTGCAGATACATAACACATCTTAGTACTTTTCATCCCCTCTCTCTCCTTCCCTTCCAACTCTCTTCATCTCTCCAACTCCCCATTCCACTTGAAAAAGATCTAACTGCCTATTCCCTATTATGTATCTTTTGTTTTGCTCTTTAATTTATTTATACTTTGGGTTTTCATGTAACAGAAACCATGTAACATTTAAACTTATATGTCTGATTTATTTCACTTAATAGTATGCTTTCATGATAATACATTTTCCTACAAATTATTCAAGTTTATCCTTTATGGCACAGTAGTGCTCCACTGTTTGTAAATACCACATATTTTTATCCACTTATCTGTTGATAGACATATTGTATACTTCCAAGATTTAACTACTTTGAATCATGCTGCTGTAAACATGAGTATGTATGTATCCTTGTAACAGGATGTTTTAAACACTTTGGGGAAGATATCTAAAAAGGGAACAGCTAGGTCAAATAGAATTTCTAGTTTTAGTTTTTGAGGAATCTCCATACTGATTTGATAGTGATTTTACTAGTTTACATTCCCACCAGCAAGGTGGAAAGGGTCCTTTTCCTCTTCGGCCTTGCTAACATCTGTGACTGGTTGATTTCTTGATGACTACAATTCTTTCCTAAGTAATGTGGAATCTCAGTGTTGTTTTAATTTGTAATTTTTTAATGACCAATGATGTTAAATATTTTTTTTCATGCATTTTCTGGCCATTTGTATTTCTTCTGTGAAGTGTTTTTACATTTCACTTGGCCATTTTTGATTGGGTCTTTTATTTGGGGGAGTCTAATTTTTTGAATTCTTTATAAATATTTTATATATTAGTCCTATGTCTGAGGAATAGCAGGGAATTTTTTCTCATCTGTAGGTTCTTTTTTTGTTCTTCACTGTGTTCTTTTTTTGTAAAGAAGTTGTTTTTTAATTTGTTCAATTTCTTGATTCTTATTTCTATTTCTTTTGCTGGAGTATTGTTCAGAAATTCCTTACCTATGCCTATGACTTCCAGTGTTTTAGCTATATTGTTTTCAAACAGATTTAGTGTTTTTGTTTAAATATCTAGATGTTTGATTTACTTTTATTTTAGTTTAGATATGGCCTTGGATTCAATCTTCTCTGTGTGGATAGCCTTTTCCTCAGCTTTGTTTATAGAAGTCATCTTTGTTCTGGTCAATAGTTTTTGCCCTCTTATGTCTCCTCTGACTGTGTTCACAAATAGTCTGCTTCCCAGCTCACTACTTCTTTGTTTCACTTGATGAAGTCTGTTGTTGATGTTGAGTGATGCACTTTTCATTTCATTCAGCTGTACTTTTCAGCTGCAGAATTTCAATTCATTTTAACATTTCAATCTTCCTGTTTGATTTTTTTTTTTTTCAGAACAAGGGATTGAACTCAGGCCCTTGCACTTACTAGGGAAATGCTTATTCCATTGAGCCATCTCCCCAGCCCCCAGTTTGATTTATGAATCGTTTGTCTTCATGCTCTTGAAATCTTTCAAGCTCCCTTAAAACAAACAAGACCTTGGTTATTTGGAATTATTTTTCTAAAAGACTAGGCTTGTCCCTCATTAACTGTCACTCCCTGGTGCCTAACACTGTTCACTGAGCTCATATTTTTCTGAATATCCTTGATATTTGTGGTCCTGTTACAATATCTGCACGCCGATTTCCAAAGACTTTAAGCAGACTTAGTGCTGTGCTCTCTGATCCTATGATCTTTACAAACATAGGCATTGTTGTCAGCCCACATTTGCAATGAATCTTATAAGGATTCCATGGCTGCTGGGGCTCTCTGATCCAGATAGACCTGGGAGGGAAAGAACCAAGGAGGGGACCCACACTGTGTTGAAAGGTGCCCAGGGGCACAAACTGAAGCTGGTCTCAGTGGCCAGAAAGACACATTCCCCAGCTCTTTCCGTGTAGAGGAGCAGCTGCTTGATTGCTGATGTAGCAGCCAGACCTGAGATTAATTCACCTCAGAATCTGCTGCAAGGTGGATAATGGTGAGCTCATGCATTGTACTATGGATAGCTATTCCATAGCAGTGCCTTGTACAAGTCAGATAGTTCCTTCATGATCACAGAAAGGTTTAGAACTGAGATCAGGGACCCTTATAATCTGCTGCTTGATTGGGATGAGATGTCAAGGGTTTCTTACTCTGCATAGCCTTTGGAGACTCTAGGAGTTCCCAGAGTGCCCACCAAGACACCTATATATCCTTCAGTCCATTCCCGTGTCTTGGGTCTGGTTATAGCAGCCCTATTGATGGAAATAAACCATCCTGTTAAAGGCTTTGTCTGGGCTCAGGAGAACTTGGCTTATATATGTTTCAATCTCAGGGCTTCTGTCATCTCTCCTCACCAGGTGTTCCCAACTTACAGGAGAAGGGCCAGTGCTCTCTGAGATCTTTATGAACAGACTGGAAAACATTCCTCTTGAGTACTCAGAAGACTGTCTTTACTTAAACATTTACTCTCCTGCTGACCTGAAGAACAGAAGCTGGTTGCCGGTAAGCAATGGGAATAAGGGCTCCACCCTTGAGACTTTCAGCATACAGAACATTTCAGTGTAGGTGGGAGTGGGCAAAGACGACCCAAGGCAGAGGCATCTTGGTCCATGCCCCTGGCTTTATTTGACTACAGGAAAAACAATGTGTGATATCTCAGTTTTCTGCAGTGCTATCAAGCTTCCAGAAGAGATTGCTACACATATAAAAGGCATATTTTAATTTTTTCTAAGTTCTCTCAAAAAATAAAAAAAATATTATTGTTTCTTTAGTTGCTAGTTTAAGAACTTAATGTACATCTCATATAAAAAAGTAATTTCCAATAAAATTGGAACTTAGAATAATCCTTGAGACAAACCAGTAACACAATCATTTTTTTTTAAACTCAGGGTTTGCACACATCACATAATAGCTTTACCTATTATGGGGTAACCGAAGCTATACCCCATCCCAAATGCTTTCTTTAAAGAAAGATGGAGGAAGGTGAGCTCACATATTAGAATAAATTGGACAAGAACTTTTGTTTGTTATCTTTAAGCCAAAAGACTAGGAAATTAAATCAACTGTGTTGCCTTTGCTAACACGCCAAGATACACCTGTGAAAAATTTCACTGTCTCTTGGCAAAGGTGTTAGAAGGAGGAATCTCTGACAACCTCAAAAGTGCTTTCTTTTTCTGCCATCCAAACATCTAGGATTTTTTATTGGCACTTTCGTCCTGCATTGTATGTAACACAGCTCATAATTGGTGAGTCAGTAATTCAAAATGAAGTCAAAAATGAAGTAGGCTGCCACTTGCATGCCAGATGGTTGGGAGGATCTACTGAAGGAGAGGACCCCCTGGGCTACAAGGGGGTGAGTTTTAGGACCTATTAGGTCTCCCAAGTACATCCTGGCTTGGACCCCAGGAGTGAGGGAGCAGGTTCAAACTTGTAGATTAGAAGTTGGTCACACGTGTGCTTTTTAAGGCATAAGGACACGGGGACAAGTGCTTCTGCCTTCTTTCATCCTTCTATTATGTATTTGTTGTCCCTTCATGCACAGACTTGGGGGTTTGGATAACTTGAAACCATGACCACGTAGACCCTGCTTTCAAAGATCTTGCATTCTGGGCTGCACAGATGCATCTTAAATTCTTCAGCACATCATTGCCAACCAGCTTTGGGGTCCAGTTTTCAGTCTCAGATTACCTCAACTCAATACCTACACTAGATACAACAGTGGTCAAAGGTGTGAGATAAATATGGGTCCTGACATTCTGTGTCCTTCTATCTACAAATATAGATTATGGAACTACAGAGAGAGGGTTGAGTTTAAACCCCATGTCTGCTTTTGCCTGGATGA
>NDGM011055674.1:0-18953 GCA_002564305.1 Octomys mimax
CTCACTATGCAGCTCAGACTCATAGTGATCCTTCTGTTTTCAGCCTCCCCAGTGCTGGGATTAGAGGTGTGCAGCACCAGTCTCAGTAGCTGTCTCAGCATGCCTGGGGATGGGGCTGGTGTGGCCTGTAGTGCACAGGATTGAACCCCGGTCCCTGCGCTTGCCTAAGCAGGCACTTAGTCTGCTGAGCTATCTCGCTGGCCCTTACAATTGCCTATTTTAATATTACTCTCAACGAAGGTTATTTAATCAATATGTAATGGGCTCCATAATGATGTTCTAAGGTCTAAGGAGTGGGGGATACAAGAGATGAAGGGAAATTTCCTGAAAAACAACTAAAAAAAAAAAGTCAAAGGAAAGCAAGACAAAAACACATAGTCTGAATGGGATGAGAGGGAACAAGTTTCCAGAAAACAGTACAAAGAAAGTAAAGTTTATTGGCTAGTCTTCCTAATACGATTGCAGAGCATAAAAATTGTAACCTAAGGAAAGACTTATATTTTACAAAGATTTAGCTCCACAGATATTCGTTACAGAGTTGTTTTTAATATGGAAAAATAATGAATGTGCTCAAACATTTAGCCACAGGGAGTAGTTAACTTACTAGCAGTAGTACATCCATTCAATGGATCAATATTCCACCATCAAAAAGGAAGTGACTAAATGAAAAATTACTTGATCTAGAAACACGTTTGTAATAAATCACTATGAGAGAGAAAGTTGCCTTTGAGTTGTCACCTAATGTGAAGCCAGGGTCACTTTATTGTTAAGATTTAAGCAAAATTCAACTTATTTCAGCAAGTGAGAAAGCCAAGTGGTTCTGCAGCCATGTCTGACCTTAGAGGTGCTGCTCGGCGTGAGGTGTGTCCCTGGGGCTCTGTGTCCTTGCTTGTGCTTGAGCTGCACCCTGCTCTGTGTCCTGCTCTATGGACTGCTCCTTTTCCTGTCCACCTTTGCTCCATGTCAGTGTAATTATTTGTCACCCACATCCTCACTGTAAAATCTGAGAGCACAGCAATGTTCCTGAAGATGAGGGGAAGAGGGTGAAGTGAGACAGGAGGAGACAGCTTCCTTAGGGCTGCACCCACAGTCCGCCCACCCCTGAGAGTTCCACGCCTGTGTTCTTCATGCTCCTGGTCTGACCCTCCAGAGGCTTCAACCTCTTTTTCTGGCTCATGTAGGCTCCATGTATATACATATATATGTATAGGTGTGCATGCGTGCACACACACACACACACACACACACCTCTGAAACATAAGGAAAAAGGTAGCTTTTATTTTTCCTCTTTTCTTTCTCATACTGCACCCCGAGGGCTTTCTCTTTCTGAAAATATCTTTTTCCTAAATAAAGTTTTATCCACCCAGGAGGAAATTACGCTAAATCCCTGCTGTAACCTACTCTTATAAGATTTAAATATTTTATATGCTGGGTAAATATGAATGCAAAATATCTCAATAGTTGCAGTTTGAGGATGCTTAACAATTATCTTTTAAATCTAAATTTTCTAATGTGCACACAAAAAGATGTAGTTGTTAGATTATTTGTGTTAGAATAAAAACAAAAAATACTTTTTATTTATTTATTTTGTATTTTAGGGAAGGGTCTCCANNNTGTTCAGGGTCTCACTACTAGATCAGACTCATAGTGATCCACCTGTTTACAGCCTCCCAAAAGCTGGAATTACAGGCGTGTGCCACCACGCCCAGTCTCTAAAAATATTTAAAGTGTATTTAAATTTTAGAGATACTGTACATCAAATATATGTTTACGTATATGTAGATGTTGGAAAGAAATCATATTCTGTGTGGTGAGTGATAAAGCCTTTGTTATCATCTTTTTTGCTAATTTATATCTTCTAATTATTAGCAAGCATATACTATATAACAATAAGGTCACCAAATATATTTTATTAAATTTTAGAAGAAATGTACTGGTTGATACATCGTGTCAACGTGAGAAGTTTAGAAGCTTACCTAAGTGACTCAGCAGTCACTTAGTTAATAATATTTACTATTATTCAATATTCAGCCACAACACCCTATGGTGTAGGTGTTTACCCTTCAGGATATTGTAAGGGTTGATGCACTGTGTCAGCTTGAGAAGTTTAGAAGTTCAGCCGCGTGACTCAGCAGAGGCCCAGGGTCCTCACTTTGTAAACACCCTCATCCTGTGCATGCGGAGGGCATGGTGAATGCTGCACCCGCCTTAGGCTGGGGAGCCTGCTTCCAGTATAAGGGAGAGAAAGAGGCTTGCTCTCCCTCTTTGTAGTTCTTGCTGCTTTTGCTGTTCTGGGGCCCCTTGACCTGTTTGTTGTGTCTCACCACGCCCCTGTACCTTGGAGCCAGGTGACTGCGGACTGACACCTCCACAACTGTGAGCTAAATAAACCTTTCCTTCCTTAATTTTGAGCATGGAGTATTTTGTCTCTGCAACAAGAGAAAAAGTAACTGAACAACTAAGGTTGTTTTTGCAACACCATAAAATCCAAGTCTAGTTCTTAAAATGTTGGGATTATTTGGGATAGAAAGTGGGCAACCCTGGGAATTCACTAAAAGTTACTGAGATCCCAATGCATGGGTTACTATTTCACTCCACGTCAATTGGAAATATAATTATCGGCTTAAATACCTACATTCCCTCTACCTACCAAAGAACATCCTCATTTCTCATGTGGATCCAAACACTACCTTCAGCAATACTTTCTGAGTATTTTAAATTTTATAGCTTTTTGTTTATTAATATTCAGGCAAAACACAGTGTCCAGTATTCCAGCCTCTTACAGCACTGAAATGAAGTACTCAAGTGTAAGTACAAGTATATGAAAGTTCATTCACTTACTTTTAAAAGTGTGACTAACACCAGAGGTCATGGCAGGCTGCCTCCTCTTCCTGTTCAGACACTGGCTCCTGTATCAGCTGTGTTCCATGCCTGGGATCTGATTAGAGATACTGATCTGGAGCCCTGGACCCCACTAATCAGGACACGCCCTTCCCGAGCCCCCAGGGCTGGTTGGGGTGCTCCCCTCTATTATTCCTCCTTCTTTTGCTCCCAGTTGTGTTCCAGGGCTGGGCAGCCAGGAAGGTAGCAGTGTCTTTCGTAGTGTTAAGTGTCCATGTTCAGGACAAATGGAGGTAGGAAGAGCCTGCCTAGGACTCTCTTACTGAGACTTCACAATTCTCTTACTGAGTACTTCATTCTTCACCTTACTGAATATCCTGGGCTGGTGAACTCGATCCTAGAATTTTATCTTTATTTATTTATTTATTTATTTAATAATAGGCTCACAATGAAAAGGACTCCATGAAACCAACTGCTATTTGCAAAGGACAATATTCACGGTGGCCTTAGCAGAGTAGTAGGTAGTGACACAATAGTGAGCATATTTCTGAATGTTTGTGAATAAATATCTGGAAAATGTTCAATGTTGATCCTAGAATTGATGGATTCAATGGTCACCCTCATCAGGGTCCAAAACAGGAAGGGGAAAACAAAATTCTTCCAGTAGAATTTCGAGAAGTGTTCATCAAATTTCTCATAGCTTTGTGATTTCCTTGGGTGCTTCTGCAAGTCTCATGCCACCCAGTGAAGGAAGTACGTGCTATGAATTCCTCAAACAATGATTCTTAACCCTTTGTCTAGGTCAGAGCTACCTGAAGAGCTGATGAAAATCCAAGGTGCTGGTCTCCAGCTCAGAATATCTGACTCGGTAGGTCTGGGGTGGGGCCCACCACCTGCATTTCCAACAGGTCCTAGGTGGGGCAGATGCTCTTGGTCCTAGGATCACTGTTTGCAGCCACTGTTTTCTCCTAGTGCATTCATTGTACTTTCTCTCATTTGGCTCCTTTAAACCAATGGACAGACAAACCAATATAGGAATATATTTACTGTGTTCTATTGTTTATTCTTTTTTACAACCTGTTTCTATCTTTTCCAAGTACTATAAATAGGGAGTCTCCTGAGGGCAAGGACTATGTATTTAGCCCTGTCATGGTATGAATTTTGTTCCCTCCAAAATGGTATGTTCAATCTCTAATATCTGTGATTCTGACTGCATTTGGAAATAGGTCTTCAAAAGTTTAATCAATTTAAGACAACCCAATGCTGAATTAAGTTGGTCCCTAACACAAGGACTGGCTTCATCATACAAGGACATTTAGATGGAGACCCGCAGGGAGAACAACAAAAGAAGTAGGGATTAGAGTTAAGAAAAATCAAGGATGTCTGGTGTCATGATTCCTAGAAGCTGAGAAGAGGCAAGAAAAGGTCTTTCCTATGAGGCTTCAGGCAGAACACGGTCCTAAAACACCTTGACTTTGGACTTGCCCCAAGAACTGAGAGAAGCACATTTCTGTGGTGCTCACTCACCCTTGCTAGGGCAGCCCATGCAACGGACACAGGGCCTTTGTGTTTCTAGGGTGAAGGATGCTATTGGAAGATGCTCCGTAACTCTTTGGGGTGTGTGCAGGTGAATCATTAGATGGCAGAATCACGTAGCTCATGTGTATTTAGCTGCTGGTGTGACATGGGACCAGGAATTCCAAAAGGTGGTTAAGCAGCATAGATTTTCCTGGCAGGTATAGAGCTCTGGACACTTACTTTGTTTTTTCATTTTTACCAGAGAAGGGAATATAGAATTGAAAAAAAGAGAAAGGATGAGTAAGAGGGAGGTTCTCAGTGGTGAATCAATAGATGTGATGCACGCAGGGTCCAATACCCGACTTCTCTTGAGGTTAAAAACCCAGGAACTGCAAGGTTTTTTCTCAGGCAGGCAACTCTGTATCTAGCATTGTCCAGGACACTTCCAGTTTATTCTTGTTAATTATGTCTCCTTTCACCTCCAAAAATCTGTAGACAGTAAATTACTATTTATGCACAAGACAAATAAGACAGCTTGGCACTTTCCACCTCCCTGGCTTTGGCTCCAGCAGCCCTTTGCAATCCAGTCTAATTCACCACATCTTTCAAATTTCATTTCACTCACAAGACTTCCTTGGGTTTCGAGGCCTTAAAGCAGCAGAACCCAAGACACTCATGAGCCAGAGTTTCATTTCCTTGTGTACACTTCACTTTTCCAAAGTCTATCTTTACAAAGCAAAAATCTACTCCCACAGCACATTGTACCATGCAGTCAACTTTACAGGTGCATAATAAATATTCGCTGACTTAAAACAGTGAAAAGACACAGCCCTAAATAAAACATTCCGGCCAGTAAGGGCTGGTTCCTCTGATGGAAAAGCTCTATCTGTGCAAGTGTTGCATTTCTTTCTGGTAAGCACTTTCCGGGACATCTTTTTATACACTCAGAGTTACAGAGCTGTCAGCCAGCAGAGGAATGTCAAAGCTGCAGCCTCCCACTTGTCGGCTCTGATTCTGAGCCTTTTTCCTCTGGCTGGAGCAGCCAAATTATAGCCCAAGAGAAAAACATAATTATATTCCAAAAGGCCAGAGATAGCTGCTGAAAATATCCTAACTGCGAGCAAAACAAAAACAAAAGATAAAGCAGGATTGCCCACGCTGCACAGCAAACTCAAAATATTCCAGGGACTATTATGAAATGATTTCACATTTGTTATCTTCTGTTTTGCAGTTTAAAATATTAAGTATTTGTCTGGTTGACTGATATGTACCATTAAATGTATCATACATCCACGTGCACTTGCATTCCTCTTGGTTTCCTCTTGCACATACACGTACCCACGCTCCCATACCCAAGCTTAATCCCCAGAGTCCTACCTCCCTTGGGCAGCTCCCCAGTTAAGGAGCAGAACGAATCCATCAACACATATTTGCATACATGAGGAGCTTAGGAAAACTCTTGCTGACTTGTTTGCATTTCAGGTAAAGTATCATGTCATAATTATCCCTGGTGGTTAAAGTTCAAACAATTTCATCTATCTAGAACGTAAAAGAAAGAGCAGGAAGCGGCCGTCTCTAAGGAATGCGCTATGCTGTACATAAGATTTAATGAACAAGGACAGTGTAGATTTCTAAGTTAAGATCACTTAATTATTCAGCCTCTAAAAGCTCCATTTCTTTCTGGGTTGTCCTGTTCAGCAAACTAGAGACAATAAATTGATGGGGACTGGGCAGGTTTCTTAGTGACAACAGGAAGACAATAGCAGAAAACACACAGGAGACTTGTACACACAGGAGCATGGGGCCCTCCTTTGAGGGAGCCTTACAGAACAATTGCTTTTTTTGGACATTGCAACATTCAGCAAAATCTTCCACTCATGTCTTGAGGTCTGGATGTTATCACTGAATGTTTCTCCTTAAGACTAGACTGGACATGGACTGTGACAGTGAAGTGCTCATCTAAAGACAGAGAGTCAAAGGAATAGAAGAAACCAGGGTAGAGGTCTTGAATGCCAAACCTAAGGCATACCAACCTAAGGGCAGGAATGTTATGCAGGGAAGGGATTCATGAGTACACTGACCAACCTAGCTTCAGTGCCAAACTCCTACATCCTGTGTCACTGGGGGTTTTGTGACTGGTGTTGATGCTGCCTGAGCGATCTCAGAACAAGGTCCTATGGCTGTGGGCCTGGGGGGGCCTTACATTTCCACGTAACTCAGGGCAAGAAGGAGCAAAGGTTGCCTGTGGACCAGAAATGAGTCACAAGAAGGGAGAGTTGTCTACAAGCAGTTCAAATTCAGATGACTGTCAGCCTTGGGATTTATGACCTCCTCTGCCTGCTCATGCCACTTCCACTGTCAGGAGCCGATGATGAGTTTTATTGTTACTTGTGTTATTACCCTTGTTCTTAGAGTCACAGTCAGACAGGTGCTGTGAATCCACCTTGTAAGAATCCTCAACTGCTCCTACAATGACCAGGTGGAACCTTCCTGGTGTAGTCATGTAGTCAAGGATCTTCCCCTCTGTATCTCCTCCCCCTGGGTGGTAAATGAGGGTGCAAGGCTAGAGCATGAACAGAGAAGTGGTCAGAGCTTCTTGCTAGGCAGCAGCCACCCTAAGTCAACAAAGACTGGACAAGGAAAGCTTTAACTTTGTTACAAGCTGGGATTTTCTAGTGCTGTATTATTCAGGACTGGGAGCTCTAGTGATTAGGCCAAGACAGTGTTTTGAGATTGCTAGTGATGGCAGGTGGAGCTTTTGCTCCACGACAAGTGGTGATAAATGTCATAGTCTTTATCCTGACAACAGAGGAGACTTTCCCAAGTGAGGATTTCAGTTGAGTAGCTGCACTTTGGTCGTATTCCATGAGTTGTGCTTGTGTACACACCAGAAACACATCTGTTGGTTCATCTCTGGTTCATGTCTGGAGCCAGTACACGGCTTCTCTGCCTGGCAGGTACTTTCCCCTCTTACTTGCCAATAAGACTCTGATTTGGTTTAGATAGTAACATCTCCAGATCCAGGGAATTGATCAAGATTGCTACAAGTCAGTTTTTGTTTCTTGTTCCCATTGGTCAATGAATGAACTATAGTGGGCAAAGGAAACAGTACTAGCAAATGAAGCATGATGGGAAGTCTGCAGGGGGTGGGGGAAGGGAGTTTTCTATTATGAGGGGAAAAATGGAGCCATCTCTTGTGGCCCTTTCCTTCCTTGCTCTCATATTGTGGACATATTACACTTAGTTGCAGTTGAACAGTCCTCTCACTACACACTTGGTGACCAAGGGGACAGGTTATCTGGGGAGGCTGGCAGAGGAGCTATGAGAAGCACATGTATTGCACAAGTATATAATGTTTTTGCCTATAAATTTCTGAATTTTCTTGTAATATAAGATGTAACTTAACCTAGTCACAATAAATTTAAAACTCATATTTCCACCTTAGAATTTGATGAGGTCCACACTGCTATCTACCCAAGTCTTGCTCTGCAAGTCTTAGTGTGACAAAAAACAAATCATTCACACATTCTAGGCAACTGAACCCTGCAATATGACTCTACGTGTGTGTGTGTGTGCGTGCGCGTGTGCGTGCGCGCGTGCACGCACACACACATTCATGGTTTATTCTGAAAGTGTAAGACAGCTGACCAGAGACGTAGCTTGACAAAGTTCACCAACTTTTCTACTTATAAAATAGGGTTTCATGTTGTTGTATAAGACATCAAAGCAAGAATAAAACCAAGCCAAAAACAGAACAGCAAAACAGGAGAGTCTCAGTTTAGATCCAGCCACCCTTTCTTGTTGGCTTCTAAGCTGATCAGAAATGCTTATAAATACTTCAGTCAAAAGACAGATGGCTTTTCCTTTACCCTTTTAATGAAATGCACAGATATTTTTAGATAAGACACTGCCAGCTTCTAAACTGCTAAGGTGAAAGGTGAGGTCATATAATTTCAAAATACTTTGAGGTTGCATGAGTATGTTTAGTGAAATGCAATTGCTGTTGGAAAGCCCCAAACAAGATATTGGAGATATACATAGGGCAAGAATCACTAAATCCTGGATTATAGTTCCCTCTGGTAAAGACTGCATGGAGGCCACTCCCATTTCTCCTTTCTCATGAGCAATGGCAGTTCTACTCCCCATTTTAGAGGTAGCCTCCTCTTAATTTGGTGGGGCCATTTGGCTGAGTTCCTGCTAATGAAACAAGAGTGGAAATTATGTATTTTCTAGAATGGGGCCATAGAAACCTCCCTGACATGAGCCTTCAAATACTTCTGCTAGCTGAAAAGTCTCTTAGGCTTTATAGCATTGGCTTTCCAAGCTTTGGGCTGAGAGTGTCTTAAACTTATTTAGGACCCCAAAAACATTTTGTTTCTGTGGGTTACATATATTCATGCTTACTAAAAAAACTTTAGACTATTAATTCCTTAAAAATGTAAACCTTATTAATCCTTTATTCTTATATAAATACATTTTTAAGTGAAAATTAATCATTTTGGCCCAAAGGAAAAGCAAAAGAAAAAATTGGCATTTTTTTCCAGTTTTACAAAACTCTTTATGTCTAACTTTATAGAAAACAGTTGGATTCTCATGTCTGCTTCTGTATCTTACCTATTATGTGTTTTTGGTTGAGGAGTATAAGAAAAGAATCTAGGATTCACAGATACACAACTGGAAAAGGGAGGATTGGTGGAAATGGTCTCTAATGGTCTGAGGAGCTCCAGCATCTCTGGATTAGACTCTGAGAACCTAACTTTTATATGGAGAAGCTTACAGTCACAAAATGTAAGCATTCCACATGCGTGAAGGACTTAGAGAGCATTTCTCAATTAGAAACACCCCCACTAGGTGTTTCTCATGCAAATGAGAAATAATCTTTGAGTATAGTACACCTTCTCATTAAAGCACTAATTCATGTAGTGGCAAATCCAGGCCAGGCTTGTTTAAATATGTAACATACACTAACACACTCAGCTCTCAGAGCAAACCTATCAGGTGGTTGCTTTACAATCATCATATTTAAAAAATATTTTAATCTTTTATTTGTTTGGTACAGGGTCACGCTACGCAACTCAGACTCATAGTGATCCTCAGGTCTCTGCCTCCCCAGCCCCAGGATTACAGGTATACACCACTATGCCTGGTTTTGGTGGCCAGCACAACACACCCAGGGTTCCAGGGCTGGCAAGGCATGCAGTACTGAAGATCCAACCTGGGTCCTTGTGTCTGCCAGGCATGCTTAGACTGCTGTGCTATCTTCCCAGCCCATACAGTCACCAGTTTAGAGATGAGAAAACTGAAGCATAGCGAGATTGAGTGAATTATTCATGGTCATATTGTAAGTGAAACAACTGAATTTTGGAGTTCTACTCTAAATTTCTTCCTTGCTCTGCCTACTGACTTTTCCTAAATATTTCTCATCCTTATCCTACACCTCATACTCTAGACAAGCAACAGAGACAAGAGTGGATAGTAGAGACTCTCACTGATGATTTCCATGTTTAGAAAAGTACATGGTTGACAACTAATTTTAGATTTCCAAGAAAAGACAGGTGTTTGTAAGGAATAAATAGGTGGAAAAATGTTTTCAAAGACTATGGAAGAGAGACGGCAGAAGGGTCAGAAGAAGGCATGATAGGCAAAGTCTAGGTCCCTCCTCCATGGCTCTGCACCTGGAGTTACTCCCCTGATGGCATTACATGATGCCACATTACGTGATTACGCTACAAGGCAAAGGGGGTTTTGCAGATGTGATCAACCATATGAGCAGTTGGCCTTAAGATAGAAAGACTATCTGCATGAATAGTCATGAGCTCTTTAAAAGCAGAGAGTTTTCTCTGGCTGCCAGCTGAAGAAGTAGAAACAGTCAATCTTTGAAAGACTCCATGCTCCACTGACACCTGGGAGATGGAGGAAGCCACCAGGTGAGGATGTTGAGCAGCACAGAGGAGCCAAGATGAGTCCCAGGTGGCAGCTAGCAAGGCAACAGTCTCTGCCCTGCAACCACGAAGAACTGGCTTCAGCCACCAATTTGAATGGGGACGGACATGCATCCTGCTGGGCCCTGCAGATAAACGCCCAGCTGAGTCCACATGGGCTGATTTGGGCCCTGTGGCGCTCTCAGCAGAAAGCCTGAATGAATCCGTGTCAATTTCTGACTGAGTTAATACCAGAGTTGTGGCTTAAACTGCCTTGCTAGTGATAAGTCATTGCACAGTAAGAGAAAACTGGCAGAGGGTGACTCATGCTTAGGCAAGATGTGATTAGCCATACAGAACATGCACTGTAATCCCCTAATCCTGGTGCTTGATGGCACAGAACCCTAAGTACCTGTAAGCTCTCCTACACAATCAAAAATGAAAAAATAAATTCAAACCAGATTTCCTTGTAAATATTTTCAATTGATCACTGTTGACATTTTTCCTCCCTTAGGGTAGGTTAAAGTAATTCCTTTTTTAAAAAAATGTTTATTCCTAAAAAAAATTTTTTTAATGTATTTAGTACAGGGTCTCACTACACAGATCAGACTCATAGTGATCCTCCTATTTTCAGCCTCCCAAGTGCTGGGATTACAGTCATGCACCACCATGCCCAGTCTCAATCACCATCTCAAATTGCCCTGGGGCAGGGCTGGCATGGCAAGCCAGGGATCGAACCCCCAGCCGCTGCACTCTGCCTAAGCAGGCACTTTAGTCCACTGAGCTATCTGGCTGGCCCACTGTTGACTTTAAATTAGTAATCCAGAATAGTTCATTATTATAAACCACAAAGAAGGCAACATATTTCTTAAGGCAATGTTTTCAATTAAAAACCCCAAAGTCTTACAATCTATTAACCTCTCTCATAATCCATTCTTATAGAGACATACTAGAAAGTCCCAAGAGATCAACACCACACTTGTGCATAAATTTAACAAAATGTGCACAGCATATTCCTAGGGTTTTGTTTTTATTTCAATACAATGAATTTCTTTCAAGGGACACAAACACACGTATCTAAGAGTAAACTATAACAATATAATTATTTTTCTTTATCACTCTTTTAAACTAGTAGCCTACTTACAATAAAATAAAAGGTGCTGGACATGGTAACACATGCCTGTAATCCCAGCTCTCTGGGAGGCTGAGGCAGGAGAACTGCAAATTCAAGCACTATTTGGACAACCTAGAGCCTTAGCAACACCCTGTCTCAAAATAAAAACATCAAAGAGGTTGGGGATGTAGGTCAGTAGGAAGGAATGGGCTCTTATAAAGGAGGGAGAAGGAGAAGGAGGAGAAGGAGGAGGAGGTGGAGAAGGAGAAGCGGGCAGAGAAGGAGGAGAAAGATGAAAGGGAAGAGAAGGAGAGAAGGAAGAAGGAAAGGAAAAATGAGATTAAAACAGGAGAGGTCAGAATTCCTGTCCAACACTTCTGCTCCAAGTGGGTTTGGTGGGAGTCCTCAGGTATGCAGACGAGTGGGAATCTGTGGCCGAGAAGAAGCGTGCCCCTGGGACTCTTCCAGTGGCCCTTTACGGACTCGATCCCTGGGTATAGTTGAGGTATGCTGCTGTGTCAGAAAATCCCCAAGCCCTGGTGACTCCTCCCAACACCACCATCTGCCGCATAGCTGGGGGATCTGCTCCACACCTGGTCCTCTGGGGCTAACCTGACAGAAGCCACTATCTTGAATGTTTCTGTTTGCCACAGAAAACAGAAAATAGTCTTAGAGGTACCTTGCACAGGGGCCTAGTGCCTTGGCCTATGAGTAATGCGCACTGATTTCTGTCATACTTCAGTAGGCAGAACAGTCACACATCCCCTGGGCCCCACCCACCCACCCACACACCCACTGGGGGGCTGGGTTGGGCATGCTGTCGTCACTGCAGCTGTGCACCCACAAGATCTCCCGAACAGCAATGGCCACCATGGAAGTCACTGCCAACTGTGTGATGCGGGGCGTTACCCCACAACCAGTGGGGCGTGAATCCCCAATGATGCATGATGCTGAGTGAGCCTCTCAGTGGAGACAGGAATCCTAACGAAGTACCATCAGGTAAATATCATCAGAAACAGCAGAAACAGCCTCAGGATGCTGCTCTCTCTTGGTTAATGCAGAACTGTTAGTGTCTGCCCAGCAACAGGACTCCAGGACCAAGAGGGAAAAGCGCATGAGAGGCATGTGGCCCAGCAAAATCATGTTCTGCTGCCAAGTCCGAAGGCAGGGGTAGGGAGAGACCAGTGGTGTTCACTGCGCTGACTGCCACATGAGACTTGGGCTACAGATGCTATTTTTTAAAAAGAAAAACTAGAAATCCAAGTTTGTAAAATCTCTAAAACTAAAACTACTCTGAAGACAAGGAGCACACCAGGCAAGGCATGTCTGTCAGCCACATGTGGCCTGTGGGCTTTGATTTGTGGAGAAAGTCTGGGTTGCTATCCATAGCCAGCAGCCATGATGATTCCCAGAGCAGAAGGCTGTGTTGGTGTGCCCAGGGGGGAGGCTACTGACCACGCAGTTTCACACTATTCTGATGAGGTGAATGACTGGGATAGTCCTGTGGTCAACCTAAGTCTGAAATCACTGCTGAAGATGTTCAAGCTCTACTGGAACCAAATTCTTACCAAGAACACTCCATGGGGGGAGAATCTAAACTCCACAAGGTCAAGGCCTCGGCTTGTTTGTGCAACACTGCATCCCTAGCATCTTAAACAAGACCTTACAAATGGAAGCTTCTTGATAAATAGGTGTTAAAGCAACATGGGTACCTTCATGGAAGTAATTCAAACCTATTTCCTCAGCAAAAGAACATTATAGTAGCCTAACTACAACGGCGGCAGAGGGGCTGCCCTCCATGGCCAGTTTCAGCCCGGCATGCACACGCTAGGTAGGACTGCTGTAGGCCAGCTTTTCTGGGAAGCAAACTGCCCGGCCCGCTAAAGATGCCAGAAGTATGACAGAGTTCATGGAGATGGTGTTGTGTCTCAGTATGGCCTCACTTGCCCCAAGAGGTACTTAGTGGGGCGAGCCCTTCACAGTTGCTCCAGATTGGAACAGAACAGCTGAGTATTTAGACCCTGTGTACCTAATCATTGGGTGTTAACCTTGGACAAAGAAACTGATGTGTAGCATACGGTGATGTCACTGGTTATCAATAGATAACTTCATACATCATCATCATCATCATCATCATCGTCATCGTCGTCATCATCATCATCATCATCATCATCATCATCATCATCATCAGCGTAGTACATCTAAGCACTAATGCCAGTGTCATTCCTTTTTTGTCTCTATTTACTCTGGTGCTAAAATTCTCTGACTCTGAGAACTTAAGAATACCCTCAGAGCTTCCATTTCAGCAGTGAGAGCTTTCCCATGACACTTCATACACTGCTCGGTGAGCTGGGGTATTGTACAAACCAGCCAAAGTCAGGAACATGGCCTGAAACAGCCTGATGAGGAAAATGGAATTCACAACACAAATATGGGGAGAAGAACTGAGATGTAAGTTACAAGAGGGAACCTTCCACATGGAAACTTCTCCTCTGTCTTGCACTGCTTTTTCCCCACTGCTGTAGCACTTAAGTTTAGAGAGGCACTTGACATTGAAAAGGTTTGGTGGGCAGAGAAGGGTGGGGCCCACTCATACCGCTGCCCCTCGTGCAGGTGCTGGTGCCTGTTGGTCTCCTGAGAGGCCCTGCAGAAAGAGACCTATTATTGAGCTTTGTGAATTGCAAGCTTACTAGAGAGCAGGTGACTGACTTGCCATCTCCTGGGAAGTCCACTCAAAGGGACCTAATGCATAAACTGGTTCCCTGAGCTGCTTTTGCTTTTGAAGTGAATATTCCTTTTCATGAACTTCAGCAATGACGTGGAGTATCTTCCCTGATTAGACTGTTTTTAAATCTGTGATGAAAAACTGTAATGGAGGCTGTTTTCCAGCAAGGAGGAGGCAGTCGCATTATGGCAAGAGCCAGGGGCAAGGGCCACTGAACAAGGCACAGGCTTTAGAATTTGACCTGAACCATCGAGGAAACAGCAGCCAGTTAGAGATTTTTACTTTTTACTAAGATTATGGAATTGCCTTCGAAGTCAGCAGTAGCTGGAGTGTCCAGCCTACCTGGCCAGCACCAGCTGCTGTACCTGTAGCTATTTTTACATAGGTTGTACAACCCAAGGGGCTGCTCAGCCCAAGGGCTCGGACAATGAGGTCCAGACCCCTAGGCAGAGATGGAGAGAGGAGCCTGGCGGAGTGGCTCCCAGCTGTGCTCTTCACTGCGCTGCCTACCCTGACCTCACTGGGTTCACCATCATTCTTAAGATGGGTCACCGGCAACAAAGTGGTAAAATCATATTAAAACAAAACTAAAAAGCATAGCCTTCAAAATAAAGACACGTAAAAGAACGTGCCATGAGGGATACTGACATAAACATTGTATAACTCTGGCCTGTCCTATTGTTGATTCAGACAAAAGTGAGCATAGCTATTTCAGAGAGGATTCTACACATTTTGCTATAATATAGGACCCTCTCTGCCCACGTAGCTGGGCCCAGCAGCCTTCCTATTCAGTAAGCGGGCCTTGCACCGGATGCTCTATGTCTCGGGTGATGGCTCGTAGCTGACAGAGCTGCCTGCTGTGCTCAGTCCCTCTGGTCTTCCCCACTGAAAGGAAGACCAGAGCACCGGCCCATATTCAAATAGCTGCTTTCTTTCCCACGAGCTGAGGCAAGGAGCAACAGTGCCCTCCTCCGAGCCCCAGCCAGCCCTTTCGGTGTGACAGGGACCCTGGGCGCCGAGCTCCCTTCACCCACACATTTGGAAGAGCTCTGCTCACACCTGAATGCGTTCTTTCTGTTCATCAGCTCTTCTCTTCCCTCCCTTCCTCCCTTCCTTCTTTCCCTCCCCCCTTCTCCTTCCTCCTTCCCTTCCTTCCTCCTCCTCTCTTCCTTCCCTCCATCTCTATCTTTTTCTTCCTACTTTCCTACAAGAAACATTAAATGCCTTGAGAGTTCACCAGCCCACTGGCAGCAGTCAGTCTCACAGAACTGAGGGTGCTCCCATGGTCTGTGTCTTATTTTCTCATAAGGAAACTGACACACAGGGAGTTCAAGTGGCCTGTCCTCGGTCACTCAGCTTCTGACCCTGGATCCTGCTCTCTTAGCCACCCCATGTAATGCCTCTTTGGGGAGCTGCTCCTGTGGTCATGGTGAATCGCATGTTATATAATAGCAAGGGATATTTAGGGAACATCTATGATGCAGTTTGCTTACATTCTAGGAGAATAAGTGTAAAAATGTTATATATATATATATATATATATATATATATATATATATATATATTTACAAGTATGGCTATAAATTATATATCATTAATCCACTCTTATTCTGTAGTTCTAGACTTGCCATATACACTGAATATCCATATTTGCCTGCTGGCCAACTACAGTAATGGTTTTAAGAACCAGTCAGACCTAGTGCATCTGCAGTGAGAGGGCAGAGCCAGGAAACCTGGGTATTAGCAGATGCGCAGGCCTCCTGGACACAGCTGGGGAAGGAACGGCGAGAAGGGCATGGCGGTGCGCACCTGTGCAAGCAGGAGGACAGGCAGCAGGCCACAAAGGGCCACGCACGCCATACTCAGGGCTTTCTCTTAGGGAGACAGGAGCTCTGGAAGAGGTTTCCGAGCAGGATGGCCCTGGGTTGGAGTCCGGCGCACCTGCTGGCTGGGTGCTCAAGCATATGTGACTTTAGCCACCTCACTTCTCCTCAGAGAGGACCTAAGGACAGGATGTGTGGCCAACAGGAAGCCAGGCCCCAAAGCGCGTGTGGTAAGAAGACACGCAGTGGCTGCCAGCGCCGCTTCCTTTCCTCGTCAACTAGTTGAGTTTTACATTTGACTTACTGAAAGGGGGGGAAAAATCCAGTGAATTAGAATCTCCACATGCATCGTTTCCCAAAGCTATAGTGCGGAGAAAGTGGGTCAGGCCTCACTGCCTAACACCCACAGGCTGAGGGTGGCTTCGCTTTCCTCCATCCCCATTTGTGGTGCCACGACTGAAAGAAACGAGGGGTGCGTGTCTAGCTCTTGTCACTTTGGGATCGGGTGAAGGCACACAGAGCCCTGCACTGTGTCAGATCATCTTAGAATTCATATAGCTCAGGGGTAAAAATGCGAACGGAGCTCTATTTTTTTTTTTTTTTTTAAGAAATCACAGAGGTAGACATGTTTGCCTGGAATGAGCACTTCTGTCCCCCGGCCATGTATATCCCTTCATGAAAACAAATTAGTCAAGAGTGGAGGATTAAACTCTTGCCACAGAGGCAGGGAGTACTGACACGTGAGGAGGGCACTGATTCCACACAGTGCTTTGTTCAAAAGCTTTAAAGGCAGAAACAAAGCTAATCTCTTTCCTTTAGGTGTAGCAGAAAACATAGTGATTGGAAGTTAGACAGGCCGTGTTCTAGTTATTGGGTCCTAGCACGGTAACCTTCAGGTTACTAACTATAAAACCCGGAGCAAATCACACAGCCTCCCAAGGACTCCCCAAGACTCAATTTCTATGCTTTTTTGCTGATATAAAGAAGAAAGCCTAAATGTAAGCATTCTTATAAAGTTGAATGACACAATGAAGTTCATAAGTTTCCTAAAATCATACAAGATTAAACATAATCGAAGCTCCTTGTATCCTGGGCCATTTTATGTAGAATTTACACATGCAATGTAAAACAGAAATGCTTTTACTCTGTGACAGGCATGTTGGAACATGTGCACGATTGTCTCGTTTTTGACTTTCAACTTGAGTATTAAGGAAATATCCCCTTAAAAGAAAGGGAATGGACTTCTTAAATATTTTTTAAAACTGCCAAGTCATCTGAGAACAATGCAAGCTGAATGTGTAAACTTTAACTCATTCTTTTGATGGTTGAACTGCATCAAGTTCATAAATGGGAACTCAGAACAAAGTATAATATTAACTTCCTGAAATTCCAAAGTGATTGCAAGGAGGGACACACGGTTAGGGACACTGATGAGCCCGTCGTCATATCCCCTGCCAGACACAGCACAAGTGAGAAACAGGGAATGCCAGACTCCAGCTTGCTCAAGTCAGTGACAACTAGTGACCTGACATGTGGCCTTGATAGCTTAATTTCCACCACCTTCGATGGAAACTATTTAGGGAACAAAACTCCTCCTTTTCTCTACATTTGATCTGGAAAACATTTCCCATGAAGTCCTACAGGCTAATCCTTTAATTTGTAAAGGAAATGCATGGAATTTTGACTATTCTTCAGATTTGCATGTTTCCACCTTCCAGTGTCCTTCCTGCTAATGACCCAGGAGGTCCTCTTGTCCAACAGATGTACCTGTTGCTGCTGGAGCCATGTTTCTATTTTTTTTTTTTTAAAGATTTTCAGAAAATACCATGTGGCTAAGGATCTGGTTCATCAGCATTTACTAAGAGTCTATAGCATATTGCCTTAGAAATATTTAAGTGCATTTAATCACTAAGAGATTTGCAGATAGACCTCTTCAGAGTCAGAAGGCGAAAGATGCAGGAAGATTTCCAATGTGCTTCTCGGAGCATCTCCCTCTTGCGTCCAGCAATCTAGGTACTACGTTCCTACTTCAGTACACACTAGATGTCCTCTTTTCTGACTTAACAGCACCATTTTAAAGAATGAATGTGTGGATTATTCAATTGAAGAACTGAGCCCGAACACAGATAATCTCAATGATGGTGACAGATAATGTGATTAGGGGACACAGGATAGAAGACAGTGGTGGGACCTGGAGGCAGAAACACAGCTCTTCTGGTTATGAGGTTGGCTCAGCCAACTTGAACGACACAAATTCAAAAACAAACCAGGAGTTAGCTGACTAGCAATGGAAAGCAGGAGCAGCCCCATGAAGCCCAGATCTGGTCCTCAGGACTCAGTTTCACTCCCAAGGTTCCATTTTGGGGCCTAGGTTATGGCAGGAATGTTCTAGAAACCAAGGGTCTACTCGCTCCTGAGTCCAGCCAAGTACAGAGAGGGTGAAACGTCTTCTGGAAGGACTCACAATAGAAGTCCACTGTGTTTCATTGGCCCCGACTTGACCATGTGTCCACTCTTGAACCAACCCGACAGCAAGGAGGTGTGAGCCCTGCCAGCCGGAATCACAGTCCACTGCTGCCCTCCTGGTAGACTTGACACTGCCACGAGCTCACGTGGCGGGCGGAGTGGCTCAGGGACCAGTTTTAAGAAGATAGTGCACAGATTCTGGGTGGTGAAAATGACAGCTATTCACTGTGGAGACTGCTATGTCCTGATTGGACTGACAGATGGTCCTGAACGGTGTGTCCCATCCACCCTGCGTGCTGTCACCTTGAGTGTGGGCCTCTGCTTCTTATTTGTGTAGGAAAGACAGTGAGACTCGGTTGAAGGCTGCTCCCTGGGAGTGGTCGCCTGGCCTCCACACCAGTGGATACCACATCCCCGGGTTCAGCCAACAGCGAACTGGAAATACTCACAAAAGAACTTTATCTGTATGGAACACGTACAGATATCTTTCTTGCCCTTATTCTCTAAACAAGGTAGTATAACAATCATCATAGCACTTTTTTTTT
>NDGM011055679.1:0-13347 GCA_002564305.1 Octomys mimax
TTGCTGAATTACTTTCCAGAAAGCTCCTTTCCTACCAGCAAGGCGTTAAGAGTATAATTTCTCATTTTTCCTAGCACGTAGGGTTTTCTTTATGGTATATTTACTTAGAATCTCCCCAAAACAGCATCTTTGGGTATCTCTATATGTTGTACACCCTGAATGTCCCACCTGGATGCCCCCTTTCTATCCCTCTGTCTGGTCAGTGACTATTTGGCTTTCAGAACCCAGCCAAAATGCCTTCTACTTTGGAAGGTTTTCCCAATTCCTTGGAGAATCAGCTTGCTTTCATCTCTCCTGCCTTTGCTCTCTGGAGGTCCTCTCTGTCTGCCTTATAATGGGCCATAAATAGAAGAGGGTGGGGTTCCTGTAAAAATTTCCCACAAATTCTAAGCTGGCATAGAGGATAGGGACATGCCATAATCTCTGAGTTCGTTGTGCCAGGAAATGTCATTTATTCAGTGACATGATAACCATGCTTTTCCATAAATGTTTATTGAATGAGTGAAAAATTTTAAAAATGAGATTAATGCTTGCAACTGTTCTGACAGGGTAAGGCGCGAAGAATGTGCAATTATAGAAGGCAGGGGCAGAGTCTCCCAGACTAGAAGGGACCCCGAGGGCACTGTGTAGACCTTGATCAGTTCAGCAATCTCTATAATTTTGACATCCTCTCTTTGTTCTTTCTGGACTCAGACATTCAAGGTCACCTCATTAATGCTGTATTCCAAGACAGCACCCCAAAGGGGCCACCAATTTGGAACATCTGATCAGCTTTCAGAGTTAGATCCACCAGCTCGTAAAATCCAATAAATGTCAAAGATATGTCAGACCCATTAACCTCTGGAGGTCTATTAAAAGACTATCTTTGCTAAGGAGATTCTGTCTCTGTTACATGGACACCAGTGCTGCCAACTCTAAGCCTCCTGAATTTAGAAAATGAAGAAGAGGATAAGATTTGGTTTTTACTAGATTAACTAAGACTTGAGCACTTCTTCTACCAGTACATTTACTTTTGTTAATATGACCAGCTCTGCAGTAGGTATGTGGGGGAAATATTTAGAACTTCACTTGCCTCCAAGGAAACTAACACAATACTTTCCTCCCTAATATACCTCTTGCACATCTCTGCCTATGAGTCTATACAGCTTTGAAATGTAATGTATGGTTATCATGTCACTGAATAAATGACATTGCCTGGCACAGCGACTTAGACTTTGAGGCCTTTAAAAGTTCTTAAAGAACTGAGTGTTCGATTCTTTGTGGTAAAAAGTGATGCAAACTATAATCCATATTACTTCAACCAAAAAGGAAGCTCACCTGGCACATAGAACAAAAAATTGCAAAGGTGAAGTTCAGGCACAGTTGGCCTCAGAAGCCCAAACGTGTGACAATGAGTGTCACCTCGTAGTGTGGCTCCATTCATTTCTGCGCTGCCTCTACCTGCAAGCAAGTCCTCCCCAGATCCTTATGGAAGATCCTGTGTGATGGCAAATTTGCAGCACCAGGCATCCTAACCCTAACATCCATGGGACAAAAAGCTTTCCTTTCCCAATAGATCCAGCAGAATTCCCAGGTGAATTTCCACAGCCCAGTGTAAGAAACGTTGGCATTTCCCTTACAAGGCAGTTACCATGTTATCCTGTAATACCTTCACTGCTGGTCTGCTTTCCATCTAGACCCATGGGCTCCTTGATGGTTGCAACCATCTCCAACCCTTCAGAATTTAGTTTAAGGTCTGGCCTACAAGTACTTAGTCAATGTGTGTGGCCTGAATGAGTTAAACTAGCATTAAATTATTGCTGTTGAGGGTCACCTGTATATTAAGCACTATAGAAAATAGTGTTTCTAAAGCAGTTGCATACTTGTCCCCTACCTCTCGTGCTTATTTTGTGAGGAGACTTTGTTAATTAGTCCATTTTGTGCCACTGTAACAGAATACTAGAATCTGGTACTTTAGAAAGAGGTTTATTTGGCTGGATTCTGGTGGCTGGAGGACACTAACAACATGGCTATGGCATTCTGATGAGGATTCTCCAGGTTTTTACAGCATGGCAGAGAAATGGAAAGGGACCTGGCTGTGTCCTGAAAGGGCCAAGCATACTGGGTGGCCCTACTTTATAACTACTGGCTCTCATGAGAATGAAGTCACTGCTGAGACCAGCATTATTAGTCTATCATTAGGACAGGAACCCCTTGACATAACTGTTTTGCACTAGGCTCCACTTCTTCAAGCACTGCCGTGCTGGGCACTAAGCTTTTGCACAATGCAACCATAGCACTTTCCTATGCCATGTCGGGTGGTGCAATCCTCCTTTCAAGCTTGTGGGTCTGGCACACACGCCTGTTACAGCTGCCAGGATATGATGGGGGAAGACATTGGTATCTTCTGAGGCAGGGCCTTGGGACAGATGGAGTGTCTGCCTTCAATTTTTTTTTTTTTAATTTTAGGGAAGGGTCTACATGGTGTTCAGGGTCTCATTAGTAGATCGGATTCATAGTGATCCACATGTCTACAGCCTCCCAAGAGCTGGGATTACAGGCATGCACCACCACACCCAGTCTCTCAATTGCCATCTCAGCACACCCCAGGGACAGGGCCAGCACAGCAGGCCTGAGGATTGAACCCCCAACCCCTGCGCCTGCTAGCAGGTGTTTTAATCTACTGAGCTATTTGGCTGGCCTTTGCCTTCAATTTTTGAAATGCCCTTGCTGTCATATGCACAGGCATGCAAGAGGTACCCAGCCCCCAGCTCCCAGGCCCAGTTGAACTCCCGGCCAGCAGCCAGGCCAGCTGTCAGCCACATGAGCAAGGTCATTATGGACCCTCAAGCCATCCTGGGGCCTCCACTAACACCATATGATACAAACCCATCAAACCACAAAACCATCTGACGTAAAAATGAATATCAATAATAAAATGTCCCTTGTGTCAGTACTATAGAAACAGAGGCTCAGAGATGGCAGGTTTCTTTCTTTAAATCACATGGTCCTGGGTCCTGAAGTAGAACAGCTTCAGACTTAGAGCCAGGCTACGCTAAGGAAGTGGACTTTGTTACCAGTTCATGGTGGGGAGCAGCAATGTGAGGGCAGACTGTGTGGCAAAAGCACAGAAATGCCTGTCAGAGCCAGGCCCTGGATTTATATTGCCTCTTTCTGAAGATCTCACGTGATCACTAGAGTAGAAGACTGAGGCAAGAGCTGAACCAGTGGTAGGAGGAGGAGATGCTGCATGTGGTACAGCAGGGAATGGTGGGACTGTGGCAGACAGAGAGCTTAGCTGGTTGTGAAAAGGCTGCCAGGATGGTGGTCATACATGCTGCTGCCAAGTATGGAGTTTGGCCCAGGGTCACCAGGTTCTTCAATAGTTCAAAAGTACTAAGTAAATTCTTTTACTGCAGCGTTTTTTTCAGATTGGGTTTCCTCCCTATGGTTCTGATCACTACAGTTTGAAAGGTTATTGTACTCCATGATGAGATAAGTTTCTCCTTTTACGTTTATATTTTACAGTGCCCATTGTCTTAAAAATTGCCCATCATCTGTTTCTCCTCATATCCCACTCATAATGTTCAAATGTCAATGCACATGCATGTGCAGCACTGTATTTTTTTAACCTTTACTAGCCAAAATATTTCCAAGTACATAAACCATGCTCTGTAAAGACTTGTTAAAACTGTTGAAATAAACTCCCTTGAACAGAAAAAAAAAAAAAGAAAAAAAGTACTAAGTATTCCAAGTCCCTTATTTGTCTGAGTTGGAGAAGATGTCCACATGCCAGATCTGGTCCCCAGGATCCTGGCTTTTGAATTTTTTGTTTTTTGAGAGAAGCAGTTCAGTTTTGGGACCTAAAAGGAGAAACATACCCACTCTTTTTGTTCTGATAGGAAAAAAACATTCTTTTTTTTTCTGTTAACTACAGAATTGTTCCAGTGTTTTTCTTCACAGTTAGGGAAATTTGCTGAGGGCTCCTGGCTCATCATCTACCTCTCCACTGGCTCTTAGTTCACCAACCTGTCATCATCCTGTGACATGCTGCTGCTTCCATGGAGAGGTCAGTGGGGAAGACATGTGTGGACAGCAAGGCAGCTTCTCCTAGGCCTGGCTGGTCATGGACAGAGGGCCAAGCTGTAGTCCCACCTAGCACCATCCCAGGCATTGGGGAGGTGAGTAGGAAATATCCCAGGGAATGACTCCTGTATTAGGTCCAGGTCCAGGTGAGGCTTTCCCCAGGGAGATGAGTCCAGGCCCTCAACACTGTGGAAAGCCCTGTCTCTCATCTTGCCTTGTGTGTAGTCTCAAGCCCAGGTTGGCCTTGTTTTTGTTTTGCTCATTTATAAAAACCTCAACTGCATTTCTCTGCCTCATGCTGTTGCTTACAAGGTTTTCATGAGCTCCATCAAGTGTCAGAGTCATCCACATAGCTACCTGTTAACAGGACACTCCAGGGTTGCCACAGCATCTGACCAAGGCTTGGAGAGAGCGAGTGACTTGGTCAATGTCCCGCAGTGCTAAATGTACTAGGTATGGCTATTCCACCACCGTTTATCCTTCTCAGTAGATTTTTAAAAAGGTAATAAGGCCTAGTTCATCATTACAAAGTTTCCTACTTACTCTGATTCTCATACACCCAGTCCTTCACTCAAGAGGCAGCTGCTGTTACTGGCCCCAAGTGTGTTCTTAGGATATTAAAAAATAATAAAAGTACATGAAGTTGGGAATGGTCATGATTAGCCATGATCTGTAGCTACTTAACTAGCAGTCATTGCCTCTTGAAGAGGGCCAGGCATGCATGCAGGGGCAGTAGCCATGGCCACACAAAGCTTTGTCTTGGTTGTTAGCTTAGACCTGAGGAAATGAAGGAGGCTCATTTCTTGTACTCATAATTTTCACTTTCCTAACTTTTTGTGGTAGATTTATTTTGCTTACCCTAACCAACAGGCCCAACAGGACCCTAAAGTTGAAGGTACTGCTCATAATCCCAGACCTCATTGAAAACAAAATGAAGACCACGTCCAGTATAGCAGAAAGCAGCCCTACCTCTAGAATAGTGATGTTGGGTTTTCCAGTCCACCCTGATCATAACACTAAAATCACAGTCCATTACAGAAAATGCATGCATGTTCCAGAAAACATTTGAGTTTTTGATAAGCTGTACCCCATAGCCTGCCCTTTACCTCTCTCTACTGGGTTCCTCTACCCCTGACTAGCTCAAGACCAACATAACCTTACTACAACCATTTGTCCTTGGCGAATTTGGGTACTTTTGGTCATGAGACCGCACAGGTTTCTGATTTTCACAATCCAATAAATTTCCGTTGGTTTGACCTTAGCCCCTGTGTCAGAGTTTCTGTTGACATATTTGAGGCAAGGATCCTGGCACTGATCACTGATACACTTGGCAGTGAAGTGCCAGCCTGGCATTGGCCGCTCAGCCATACAGGACAGCACACTTCTCTCTAACAGAAGCCAGGAGATTGTAACTGTGGGTGTCCATGTAAGTCATGGGGGTGCTTTCTTCAATTTAGATTCGTGGGCATTACCAGAGGCCAATGGAACCAGAATGCCTTTGAGAAGACTCAAGAATCTGCCTCTTTAAGCCTTCATGATCCTTTAGCACACTCAGAAAATTATGCAGAGACTTACGTGTAAAGGAATGTGTGTATTAGGAAGAATATTGCTTCCTTGTTTGACTTAGCACATAGTTGGAATATCTGTACACGTCTATCAATAAGAGACAAACACCACAGAAGGAAATACTATGCAGCATTAAGAAGAAACGAGTTGGATCTTCATGCCCTGATATATTAATACATATTTGGTCCTCTGTATCCACAGGCTCCAAATCTGTGGATTTAATCAAAGTCATATTGGAAGGATTAAGGGAAAATTGTGTCTGTATTGAAGATATAACAATTTTTGTTTTTCATTATTTCCTAAATAATATAACTATTTATAAAACATTTACATTCCAGAAGAAACAGAGTGAGGGCTGTGTTTGGCTACTGGACTGCTCTTCCCAGTAAAGAAAGGGGACGCACAGTGGGCCAGAACAGGCAGTGACTGTGGAAATGGCTCTTAACTCCTCACCCATTTGCACAGCATGTCATGAAGCTTCTGCTTAGGGAGAGTATACTTGAGTCCACAGAGGACCAGGCACCTACATGGGCACTGATCCTCTGACTCTCATACTACCTGATTATACCTATTTCATAGACAGTAAGGCTCACAGAGGCCAAGTGACTTGTCTTTAGCCATAGATCTCTTTTACTACAAGTGTAGTGTGCCCCATTGCTCTGATGGCAAGTGGGACTTGCTGCTGTGGGGTCCCATGCTTCCAGCGCTCCTGATGACTTTGTTTCTCTAGGAGCTCCAAGGAGTCTGCCCAGATTCTCTGCTGCTCAGTCAATCACTCTACTCAGGAGCGAAGGTAGACATGCAGCAGAACAGTGTGGGTCCCTCAAAGCCTCCAAGTTCAGACAGACTCCCTGTAAGCCTTGGTAAGTGGCTGAACCCTGGGGGCCTGGGGCCACACCTGTGCAGCAGCACAGACAGCAGTGTCTACGACTGGCAGAGTAAGGTTTCATGAGTGTTATGGGTTCTGTAGTCCTCCCTCCATCTGTGTGGGGGTGGATCCCTGGGTCTCCCACAAATCCCAAATCCACAGATGCTCAAACCTCTGCAATGGTAATGAGAGACTAGAACCTATGTGTCCCTTCTGAGTACAGTGGCACCTCTGTTCACAAACTTAATTTGTTCTGTGATTCTGTTTGTGAATGGAATTGATCACGAACTGAATCAAATTTTCCCATAAAATTCAATATAAATGAGATTACTCTGTTTTGAATCATACATAGTTTTTAGCCATAAAAATATAAAACAAAGTACAGTATGTTATGCAGCAAAAGAACATTAACCTTGCATGAGGTGACTTCCAGTGTGTAAGACAGGAAGGTGGGTGGGAAAAAGGTTAGTGTTTAGAGGGAGAGCCCCCCCAATAATGACATTGGGGAGATCACCAGAGGTTTCTTCTCTGGTTTTCCTCTTAGCTTCAGGGCCACTTTTGATGAAAAAAAATCTAATATTACTTTTTTCCCTTGCACAGCATAACCCTCCAGAAATGAGAAACCATATGATCATTCATCAGATTTAACACAGTTTATTACAGTTATGTTGGGGTGGTGTGTCTCAAAGAAATTCTGGCTCCTCATTCCGTTTCTCTTTATGACATCCGTGCTAACCTCACTGTCTTCCTCTTAGTACAGTGCTGCTCAACAAGAGCCTACAGGTGCTCACTCTGGAGCTCAGCAAATTCTTCCATTGTTAGTTTCTTCTTATGGTCATCAAAAAGCTCCTCTACATCTGCACCATTGTCCAGTCCCCTACTCTTGTCCCTAGACACAATATTCTCCACTACGCATGCATCAGACCCTTTCAAGTCCCATTCAGTGACATATTCTGGCCAGTTTCCTCTAGGATGAGTTGAAGGTCTGGTACATGCCCTCTTCCTAGGCTTTCTCAGTGAGGTAGATGCCATGGAGAACATTGAAGTATTTCTTCTTGAACTCTTGCCCCATCAAGGACTTCTCTTCAGTGACATTAAAACACCTGGTAGAGAGTGCCTTTGTGTACAGCTTCTTGACGCTGCAGATCATTTGGTGGTCCATGAGCTGCAGAAGAGGTGTTATGCTGAAGGAAAAGAACATGACTTTTATGAAGCCACAGCCAGCATACATCTCATCCACCAAGGCTAGAGGGTGTGTCAGGACACTGTCTATCAAACAAAGGCACCTTTTAAGCACTTAGTTCTCAGAAAGATAATTCTTAATGATAGATATGCATACTCATGCAGCCATTCCATGAACAATTGCCTCGGACCCAAGCTTTTGCATTGGCCCTCCACATGACCAATGATTTGGCCTTGTTTGCGTTCTGTTCCTTGCACTAAGGGGCTGGGAATGGTCCACCAGTAGTGGCTTAATCAGATCAGTGCTTGTGTTTGCATATAGCCAAAGAGCCAATCTGCCTTTCATGGGCTTGTACCTATGGGCTTGTGCTTTTGCCCCTTCAGCGCCTTCTCCTGCATGATACAGGTTCTGTTCAGCATCTTCTTCCAGAACAGGCCTGTTTCATTGCAGTTGAACACTTGTTGAATTGATGTAGCCTTCTGATTTCATGAACTGAGTGAATTCTTTATCTCTTCTGCAGTGGTCTTTAAGAATGGGAAGCCTCATCATCAACCAGTGGGTCTTACCACCCACTGGTTGGCACTTCTCTTGGGGAATTTTTATCAAGCCACCCTCTACTGGCTTTAAGTTAATCACTTGTTGCATGTGCAGAGGGCTTTTCTTGCAGCAAATCACTGTGTGGTTTCCTGGCTTTCTACAGACCATAGCTTCGCTAACGTTATCACCTGCTGACTATTTGTTGTTCAGCCACACTAACAACAGCTTGTCCACCTCTTCCAGCACTGAGTTCTCTGCTTGGTTAACATCATTACTCCTGCTGCAACGTCAGCTCCTTTGATGGCATCTTTATTTTCCAAAACAGCTGAGATTATTAACTTAGCCATCTTGTACTCTGAGGCCAGATCAGCCACATCAATCCCACCCTCATGACTTTCTACAGCTTCCTTCTTAACTCAACAGTTATGTTCTTCAAAACCTTCTTCTTACCATTCATGCTGTGCGCTTTCTTGTTACGTTCATCACCACTCTATGCATTCTGTTCACCTTTGTTATCTCTCCACATATTTTTGCCACCTTCATTACCATTCTACACTTTCTTTTCACACCACACTAGCTCTGCGCTTTCTTTGGTCATGCTGGACTGAATAACACTGTACAGTGTTCTGTGTGCTTAAAGCATACAGAACAGCTTCATAGCAAGTGTGCACAGTTCTGTCCGCAACCTCAATCTCAACTAGAGGAAGCCAAACCACGCATCACAATGGGAAAGATGGCCATGTTCATGTTTGTGTAGAGCAGGGAAGATGGCTACAGTGGAGTTCATCGCTCAGTACTGAGTGCAGATGGAAGCAAAATGTTGCTGAATGCTTCTTTTCAGGAAGCAAATTGCTTGTGAACAGAACTGTTCATGAATTAAGGTGTTACTGTACTTAAAGTTAACTTTAGATTTCTTAAAGTACCTCATCTAATGCCTATGTATCACTTTACTCACATGGATTTAACATAGTACTCAGCATCTGATAAGTTCAAGTATTGCTTTTCAGAACTTTCTGGAATTTTTTTCCAACTTTTTTTATTGAATCCATTAATATAGCCAGATATGACTATTAATATAGTTAGATATGGAAAGGTGACTGTATTTTTATAATTATTGGTCTGGTTGTCAATGTCCTATAATATCAATCGACCTTAAATTTATCCTAAGCTTACCCCTCGCACATGAAGCAGCACCTGGTATGTAGTAGGAACTCAATATTCGTTTTATGAATGAATAAAATGTTGATCTGTTTTCTAGTGCTGCTACTGAGTGTTGCTGGTCTTACTCTTCTCCTAGCTAGGAGTCTTCTTCTCTGGGGACATATTGTAATGCAAATGAGCCAGGGAGCAGAAGGTTGTAACTGTTCAAGCATAGGCTTGGTGGCCTCCCGCAGCCTGGGGAAAGCCTCTGCTTTCAGTCTTCTTCTCTCAGATGCTGACCAGGAGTCTGCAGGGCAAGGAGACAGGAGCGATGAGTGTAATGGGCACTTACTTCTTCTAGGAGTTTCACCATCTCTGAGAAAGCAGGCCCCACCCACTAAACCTCAACCCACTCTGCCCAGTTCTTATGTGGACCAACCTTCTGGGATCAGGAGTTATTCAGAGAAAGCCATTCTTCTAGTTACCTGAATATCACCTTCAAATGGCACAATTCCATTCTGGAGTATTCAGCATTGCCATGGCATTATGACTGCTTTCTCTCCCTCTTCCCTGTCCCACCTTGCCGTACCCCAGGAGATAGGCCATCAGCCTTAAGTGGCAGGCTCTGCAGTCCTCTGAGAAGCCGTAGGATGAGCGCTGCTTCCTGGCAAGGTGTTCATTTGTTTACATTCTCCAGGGAGGAAAATTGTAGCTAGGAGCTGTGGAGCCAGGATTCTCCAGAAAGCAGAGGCTTTCCCCAGGCTGCGGGAGGCCACCAAGCCTATGCCTGAACAGTTACAACCTTCTGCTCCCTGTCTCATTTGCATTATAATATGTCCCCAGACTTAGGCCTGGTAGGAAGGGGGCATAGTTTCCAAATGGACCCTTCCACCAGAGAAACTAATTTTTTATGAAAGGTCAAAGCACCACAGACGACAGAACACTCCCAAGGGGGTGTTCCTTCATGTTGTTTCAAACTCTAGATTTAAATTTAGTCATGGTTTTCCTTAGAGGTTATTGCCATGAGCATTAGAGATGGAAATTTTTAAAGGCACCACTGGGGTAAACGGAAAGGGTGAAAGCATCTAGAAGTAACACTACTTCTGATAAAGGTTAGCAAGTAATAGCTGAGTGTCTGTCATAGACTATGCTCTGGACCCCACAGTCATACCACACAGCTCATGGATGTGGCTTGCAGGGTCCAATATGCGACCAGGGTGGTCTATACTCTACAGGAGAGGGAACAGCAGCCATCATTCTCTGAGGTCACTGTTACTGGAGCTGGTGGCAGCAAGACACAGGGATGCCCCTAGATACTCCTGGGCCTTGACTGCCTTCTGCTCCACATTCAGTTTTGCTCCCTGAGGTATAGCAGCAGACCCAGGAGGCAGAAGGGCCCAAGATTTTTCCCTTTTGAAATCCAACTCAGTTTTCCACAGTCTATTTCCTTGCTCAGACCTTTCTTGTCTCATAGTGGATAAAGCCAAATTCCAGTTATGAATCTATTATTCCAGTCAGATGTGGTGCTGCATGCCCTATAATCCCAGTACTCTGGGAGGCTGAGGCTCGGGCAGTTAGCAACTTACTGAGAAACTGTCTCAACAGCAGTAGCAACAGAAAGGCTGAAGACATAGTTCAGTGCAAAGGTCCTAGGCTCAATCCACAGTCCTGCAAACAAAATACAACACAAAACAAAGCAAAACAAAAACTTTATTCCACATCACCCAGTGGCCTCATCCTCGGTGGAACCTTGATATACAGTAAGTCTCCAACTTACAAATGAGTCCTGTTTGGGGAGAATTGTACATAAGTCGAACTTATATGTAAATGTCACTGTAAGCTAACAACATGAGTCTTACAAACCGCGTCTGTGAAAGTTCACAACTCGAATGTTCATAAGTTGGAGACTTACCATACCTTGCCTAAGGCATGGCTCCTAAGAAGTGGTACCTCTATATTCAGGGCTGTTGGACTGGTGAGCCTGTGTTCTTCCCGTGACATTCTCTAAAATATCAATAAGGAGTTATTGGGCAGCCAGGTGTTCAACTCTGTAACACAAATAGAGAGGTGAAGCTTGCTCTCAGGGAGCTTTTGTTTACTTAGAGACAGGAAATAAACAGATATGGCACTAAGAACGTAGAGCCACATGGCTCAGAGCTATGTGGCAGTTTCTAGGCCCAACTGCCATTCACAGTAGAAGGCTTATGTCAGAGACATTAGGCAGCCAGTTAATATACAGCTAGACCTTTGTACCGTGGGTTCCCCATCTATGCATTCAACCAATTACAAATTGAAAATACTTTTAAAACAAACATGTGTACTAAGAATATACACATTTCTTTTCCTTGTCAGTATTCTAAGCAACCCAATATCTGTGTATATCACATTTACATTGTATTAAGTATGATGAGTAATCTAGAAATGATTTAAAGGACACAAGAGGAGGTAGGTAGTTACATGAGATCATGATATTTTGTATAAGGGACTTGAGCATATGAGGATTCTTGCACACACAGGTGGGGGAGGAAAGAGGGACCTGGAGTCAGGCCCCACTGTAGTTTGATAAGCTTTGGTCTCAAGTACAATGGCATGCCCTGATTGGTCACAAAGGTGATGAGGCATGGGCAATGGCAGAATAAGGGAAGCCCTTGAAGAGAAAGGCTTCTAGAGGGCTGGCGGGCCTAACTGTGCAGACCTGGCCAGCGTCTAAGCCCTTCCTTCCAGAAAGGTCTTCCTTTGAGGAAATACTGTCTTCCAGTCACACGCCACGTGATCTGTGCAGAGCCACTGTTCTCCTAGCCACAAGGAGCCCTGGAGTGAACATATGACCCAAGTCAGCCTACCCACAATCAGCGGCAAGGTTTTGCTGAAATGCTGGGAAAGAAGGCTTCTCTTTCATAGGCCTGGCCACATGGGGAGCCTGGAGCCTCTGAAGGCTGCAAAGAGAGCCGAGCTGGTGATGGCGAGAGGCGGGTACCTTCTGTTCTCAAGCCAGCCCCCAGAAGAAGGAGTTCTATCCCTTTGGGCCAAGAGGTCAGGACTCCTGTCCACTTTCCCAGTGTTCTTAGGGGTTTTTTTCCTTACCTGCCATGACAGATGAGATTACCCAGTGGACAGATTCTCTGATAACTGTCTTCTTCTCTCAGATGCTGACCAGGAGTCTGCAGGGCAAGGAGACAGGAGTGATGAGTGTAATGGGCAGAGTGGGGTGGGCTTTGGGAGGAGCTATGGAGCTGAGCCTGCAGGAAGAGGACAGTAGCAACCGTCACGACAGGACACTGACTAGGGGGTCAGCTATAGTTTGTGTCTTAAATGTCCACCAAGGCTCATGTGCTACATGCTTGGTGCTCAGACTGGTGTTTTTGGGAAGTAGTGGGAGCTTGTGGGGAGGGTTTAGGTCATTTGAGGTGTGCCCTGAAGGGGCTTGTGAGACCCCAGCCCCTTTTCCACTTTCTGATTTGCTTCCTGGTCATGAGGTGAGAGATTTTGCTCCATCGTGTGCTCCCCATTGTGATATACTGCCTTGCCACAGACCCAAAAACCACAGGGCCAGCTGCAAATACCAAAACTTGGGACCAAATCGAGCTTTTCTGTTTATCAATTGATTATCTCAGGTGTTTTGTTATAGTAATAGAAGGCTGACTGCTATAGTGTCCATCAACAGACAGATGAATATAGAAAGTGAGGTATTTATGCAGGATGGAACATTATTCATTCATACAAAGAACGAAATGCTGTCACTTGCAACAATGTATATAAGCTGAGAAGACAACATGGAAAATGAAATGTCAAGCACAGAAAGACAAATATTATATAGTCTGACTTATATATTAATGGTAAAAAAAAGTTGACCAATTAAAAGTAGATAGTAGAGTAGTGGCTGTCAAAAGCTGGGAAGGGGGGCTGGGGAGTTAGCTCAGTAGACTAAGCACTTGCCTGGCAAGCGCAAGGGCCTGAGTTCAATCCCCGGTTCCGCAAAAAAAAAAAA
>NDGM011055684.1:0-13520 GCA_002564305.1 Octomys mimax
TCAGAAGGCAATCCTAGAAAACAACCAAGGGACTGGGAAACGAGATAAGGAAGGAAGGAAGCAAGTAGCAAAGGTGTGTGACCGAGAGGACCACCGAGTACACAAGAGGCTGGACTTTCTATTGTCTCTATGAGGGGCTGGGTGGGATAGATCTCAGAATGTTTCTACCAGGAGCAGGAAATCTGGGACCTTGTCCCCCCAAGCTTCCTGTCCCTAAATTTTTAAATTGCTATGTGTACAGGATTTAACCTCCCATCTCTTCCACACACACACACAAACAGCAGGAGAGAGGTTTGAGTGCTCCTGTGAGCTGGAGGCAACCAGTGTCAGGAGCCTCACATAGCTGGCTCTAGGGACAGAGGCCAGCAATTCTAACAGCGAATGGATCACAAGATGGTGTGCTGTGTGCTGTGACTGTGGTCAGCCTTGAACTCTAGGGTCAGTTTGACCTCTTGACGTTCTTTCCAAGACAGTCAGTAACTCTGAAAACCAGAAGGTTGCCCTTAAAACAAAGGATTAGAGGCCCTCCAGGAAATGGCTTCTGGGATAAAAAAGAACTGTAATGAGCACTCCACTAGTTAGCTTTTAGGTGTGAGTTTTTCAAGCAATCGAATACACATTCAAATGTGGATATATACCAGGAGAACCCTGTGGCATTGTTTATAGAAGCCAAAAATTGGAAACAAACTAAATACCCTCCGATTAGGGCATAGCTGAATCAAATCGGTGTATTCATATTCAGGAATGTTCTCCTGCAGTTAAAAGAAATGAAATGAATTTATATGTGTCAACATGGGTAGAGCTCAAAAAAATATTGCCAAGGGGAAAAAGCAGCACGATGCAGAATGTCATATATATATATAGTATGACACCATTTAAGAAAACATGCACATATTATTGGTTTCCTACGAGAGGGTTACATATATGGAAAAGTATTTTTAAGGGACTGAAGCAACAACACAAACTCATTTAAGGTTATTTTGGAAAGACCTGGAAAGATACAAATCACATTTATAGGAGTGGCTGCTTTTGGGTCACGGGGAGAGGAGGGACCAACATAGGCTTAGCAGTGATGAATGCGTGTGGGAAGGTAACAGTGATCTGAGCTTTTAATGATAGTGTTCTAATTTATAAAAGCAGAAGTGATTCACACATTTTAAGTAAAGTCTAAATAAATGTCTAGGACACAGCCTGGCACATCCATTATAATGTGTGAAGAGCTTAGAAAATATAGTCAGAGAGACTTAGCGGTCCCAGCAAATGACTTCTTTGCTAAGAGTGTCTCATCTGCTCTCCCACCCCCACAGCCACTGCAAAATGGCCTTGACGCTCAGGTTTCCAAGGCGGTGACTTCAAGGGTCCTCTGTCTGGGCATAAATTTACATCCAGTGATTGTTCTTGCTCTCCTCAAAATAGAACATGCATATTCTAGCTGTGTTTCCTTTTAAATTAGAAAAAAAGAAATCATTCTTTTAATGAGTTGAAAGTTGAGATTCTGCCCCACTTCCCAGGGAATCAGGAAGCTGACTGAACAGACTCAGCGTTAACAAGGTTTTAGATGTTTTCTTCATTGCTATAGTGCCAGTCAGTTTGGAGCTGAGCAATATTCTCTCAGATCAGGAAATGCCATTTTTCTCAGCCATGAAGGCATGAGCGTTGAGGAGCCTTCCGTAATCATAATGCCAAGCCAGAGTTGGTGGTACATGCCTGTAATCTCGGCACTCCGAGAGGCTGAGGCAGGAGGATGGTGAGTTTGACACAAGCCTGAGCAGTTTAGCAACCTGGCAGGTCCCTGCCTTAAATTTAAATACATAAATAAATAAATGGTTGAGGATATAGCTCACTGAGAAAGTTCTGGGTTCAAGCTGTGGTACAACAAAAACAAATAAGTAAATGCATAAGTATATAAATAAAAGAAAAGCAATACCAGAAACAACAGTATTGAAGTCAAAGCAAAAGTACTACATTCCACGTTTGAACTCCCAAGCATAAGCAATCAGAAGGCTACCTCATCCGTCAGGGCAGGCAATCTTCTCTTCCAATGTCTACACGCCCATGTGTTACTTTTTCTTCATGCAATTTTCCTCCAGTTAGATAGGTAGATAAGCCTCACCTCACCCCCCATAGAAATAAGGATTGTATGATATTAATAATTAGCTTTCACAGAGACAAAATCAATTAGCAGGCAGCATGCTGGGGGCTGCAAGGTCATCATCCAGGCTAATCTTCATTGCAACCCTGAAAATTAATCATGCTATTTTTATGGAAGAAGAAATGAAGGATCAGATAGTGTGGAGAAACCGGAACTGGAAAGGGTTCATCGTTTAATAGGGGCTCTGATTTTGATAGTCTTCACCCTTACCATGGTTAAAGCTCCCTGAAATCTCTGATTTCTCTGGTATGATTTGTAGAAAGAAAATCATTTTCAAGGATTTTTCTTGTTGACAGCTATATTTCAAGGGCTTAGTCTTCAGAAGCAGAAAGTTTTAAAATTAAAGTATAAATCACAGAAAAAAATATATATGTAAGAAATGGAAGCTGTGTGTAAGATCCAGCCTTCAAGGCAGCAGACTTGGCTGGAGAAAGGTTGGGGGAGTAGCCACTTCTACCGGCTAATCGTCCTCAGGGATGAGGGGGACCTCAGAGAGCCACTTGCCTGCTCCCACGCCCCTTTCTCAGTTCTCTTCTCTTCTCCCCTCATCTTTGGTTTGCAGCTACCATAGGTAACAATAGGAAGAAGCAGTAAATTGCTTTGCAATCACAGGGGAATCTGGTTCTTTCTGTAGGATATTTTTTAACCACAAGTTTGCTCCAGGCTCTTGATGGTTGTATGTGTGGGTAAATGATTCACATACACATACACACACACACACACACACACACACACACACACACACACCGAATCTCTGTCTCTGTATTTCCCTGGACCTGTTAAAGATAAGAGTATATATTAAAGAAATTAGCATGCAAAATCAACCACAGAATGAATGGCTGCAGCTTCATTTTATCCAATTCAGACTCTAACACCATCTTCTCACTAGAAATTTTGTGTGTTGTGTGTGTGTGTGTGCACACGTGCACGCATTTTAAAACCTCCTTACTTCACTGACAACATCCAGTTTAACTCATGCCCACATCTCCATACATCAGCCCTAAAGAGCAGGACCCACCTTGAATTTGGCCTTCTGTCTTCCAGCCTGCCTAGCCTCATGCCATGCGCAGAATGACAGTCCAGTAAATGACTAGGGAACAAATGGCAGAGCCAGGACCTCAGTGTGCTGACCCTGAAGACTTCCTTTTCGTGGTATATCATTACAGACAAGGATGAAAACAGGGGAGCATGAGTCTTGGTAGAGGGCATTGTCTGTAGGTAGAAAGAGCTTGAAGGCAAAGAGACTGCATATAAGAGGCCAGAAAGGCCAGAGCAGCCCGGGAACAGATAGAAACAGGAGGCTCCGAAACTACATAGTAAACGAGATACGGCTTCTTTGATTATCTTCTGCAGGGAAAAAGGTCACTGAAATCAGGTTGGCCTTACCTAGATCATTCTGATGAAGTATGCCAGAGAAAAATGTTTCTGGGGTCAAATATGTTTGAGAAATTCTATGTTAATCAAAGCTCAGCAAGTTCTTTCACTTTGGAAATTCACAGAGCAAGTTCCTAGCATACATATTCAAAAAGCACAACATGAGCATGGTGTTTCTCCCTCTCAAGGGCCACAGAAACTACAGTCCCCATGTGCCCAAGGTGCTACCATCCTGCCATTTTCTCTGGTCCCTTAAAGTGCAAGTTGGAGAAAAGAAAATCTAGTGAAATTATCTAAAAGAAGAACAGTTTCTGAAGGCAGAACACCCAGACAAGATGTCAGCCCTCTTTTCACAAAGATTAGCTAATCTCAGATGAAAGATGAGGGGCAGTATGGAGCTATGCTTGATGCTTTGCTTTCTGGCTCTAAGTTCTAAAGGAATATGCATTTCAAAATGTTTCCAAATTCCAAACCCTTCTCCACACCTCCACTGCTACTTTCCTGCTGGGTCACTGTACTAGTCTCCTATCTGTCTTCCATAATTTAGGGACTCCTGCTTCTCCTGCCATCTTGCAATGGTTAATTTTACTAAATTTATCTATGTATCAGCCTGCCTGAACTAAGGGATGCTCGTGGGGTTTTTTTGGGTTTTTTTTGGTGGAACTGGAGATTGAACTCAGGCCTTACTGAGCCATCGTTCTTGCCCCACTAAGGGATACTCAGCTGGTAGAGCAGTATTTCTGGATGTGTCTATAAGGGTATTTCTAGAAGGGACTAAATGTAAATTGCTAGATCGCATCTAGATCACCTGCTCCAACGTGGGCAGGCATCATCCAATCTAGTGAGGCCTTAATAGGTCAGTATGATGGAGGGTGTGAAATTGTTCTGCCAACTGGGACACTGAACTTCCTCTGCCCTTGGGCATCGTTGTACCTAGCTCTTGAGCCTTCAGCCTTGGACTGGTACTTATATCCCAGGCAACACTAGTGCTCAGGCCCTTGGGCCTCACTGGTCCTACCCCCCTTCTGCCTTACCTTGTAGAACTCTCAGCTTCTGCGGCCACAGCAGCTAGTGCACAGAACAAATATCTTTCTATCTCTCTATATCTTCTTGGTTACGTTTCTCTGGAGAACCCTGATCAATATAAGTCTCTTTTCAACCAAGTAGTCTGTTTTCCTTCTGATACTTCACATAATGTTACTCTTCTGTTTAGAGCCTTCCAGGAGCTTCTCAATTCTTTCAAAATCAAAGCCCTTCTCATGTCTCTCCAGAGCCCTCCCGGATTTTCCCACCTGTTCCCTCTTCCACCACGTCTCCTACTCCTCCATCCTCTCCTCTGACCCCAGGAACACCAGGCACACATCTCTGCTGTGGAGCTGCGGTGCTTGCTGCTCTTCTCCTTAGAATGGACTTTTCTGGATATCCACCTTTTTCAGGCTTATTTCCTCTCAGTCTTCCTTTGCCTCTCCTTCATTTTTTTTTTCTTCTCAAAAACTGTATTCTTAGGGAAGCTTCCCTTGATTGTCTCAATTAAAATCACAGCTATAACCACACCCTTGCACTCCCAACTCCCTTCCTCTGCTCTATTTTTGTGCCACTTACTAGGTCTGAAGTACTATCTATCATTTACCTATCAGCATGCTATGGTCTGCTTTGTCCCTCTTAGCCTCAAAAATATATTTTTTTATTTATTTTTTTGCTGGCAAAATCTTTGCTTAATATACTAAAGTACACTTAGCACATGCTGTAGTACTTACTGTACCCTAGGTATTTATGACTTATGGTACTTGCCAAAATTGACCACAATAACAGCTCCCACTTACTGCCCTTCTTATGATGTGACCTTGAGTGTTACAGTCTTTGTCCCTTCTGGTTTAATATTTAGGGTTGCTTCAACCAATAGAGTAGAATAGACATGGTGATTTGTGACTTCTGAGGCTAGCACATAAAAATGCCATGCATGTCCTTCTGACTGTCTTGGAACTTGCTACGCGGATGGTGAGGAAGCCTAAGCTTCCTACAGAAAAATCAACTTGAGAAGCTGTTGAGGTCCTAAGCCCACAACTCAGCTGAGTTTCCAAGTAGTACTGAGGACCAATGTATCAGCCATCAATGGCGCATTTGCAGTGTGACATTCTAACCACTGACCAGTCGGTCTCAAGTAAATGGCTCTAACTGAAACACACAGTGAAGAGATGACCATCAGTGCTCAAACACCGAGGCTAAACTGCACTCACACTGTAGGGTTTTTTTTTTTTAATTTTTTAATTTTATTTTTTATTTTTTAGGGAAGGGTCTATAGGGTGTTCCAAGTCTCACTACTAGATCAGACTTATAGTGCTATCTGCCTGTTTACAGCCTCCCAAGAGCTGGGATTACAGGCATGTGCCACCACACCCAGTCTCAATTGCCATCTCAGTGTGCCCTGGGGGAGGGGCCAGCACAGCTACACTGTAGGTTTCTGAACAAAATATGTGGCCCTTATTGTTTTGAAAGCCACTAAATTTTAGAGAAGTTTTTATGTAGCATAAGATGGGATAGACTCAACAGATGTCTGTTGAATAAATAAGCTGAGCTAGACATGTGCATCAATGCATGCATCAGTGAATTCTACTTAGGTTGCCCCTCAATAGCTAAGGAATTTCAGACTCAAAGCACCACTGAATGTGAGCAGGGAAGAAGTCAATATCTGGTGACCCAAGAGCCTACTTTTAATTCTCTATCCTACTGGTTGTGTGACTTCAGGAAAAGCGCACCTACATAATTCTTCATCTGTTACCTGCAAGCATAGAGACAACATTAGATGAGCTGGTGCTCAAGGACTTTCCCAGGGTAAACCTTCTGGAGCTGACAGCAGATAAGCCAGAAGCCCTCTTGAGGAAATCAGCACAATTATTAGTCCCTGACACATAGAGTCAATAAAATGCTAACCGAATCAAGGCTGAAAGTAATTTCACAGCAATAATAACCACTCCCACGCACATACTATTGGCTGAGCAGGGACTGCATTAAGCAGAGCCTTCCTCTTTCATTTATCATCCACATAGGCCAGGACAAGTCTTTTGCTTTGTTTTGTTTTTGGTACCAAGAATTGAACTCAGGACCTTGTGCTTTCTGGGCAGGTGCTGTGTTACTGAGGTACAGCCCTAGCCCCAGGTGTATCAGTTTCTTATACCTGCTAAATACCACAGACCCAGAAGCTTAAAGCAACACGAAATTATTATCTTGTGATTGTGAATGTCAGAAGTTTGAAATTCGTTTCACTGGAATAAAATAAATGTGTCATCAGGGCCAAACTTCTGGAGGATTCAAGGGAGACATTTCCTGGACTGTTCTATCTTCCACAGGCTACCTGCATTGCTGAGCTTGTGAGCCCTTCCTTAATGTCAAGACGAGCTGTCCAGAATCTTCTTTGATCTCTGACATTGCATACAGCCAACATCTCCGATGTTGATCCTCCTTTCTCACTCTTTTAAAAATCCTTAGTAAAAGTCTCTTTTACTACATGAAGTAATGACTTCCCAGGTTTCTGGGACTAGCTCATAGGCGTCTTTCTGGGGAGGGTGGGGCACTATCCATCCTGTTGCTGTGAGTGCCACCTTTTATGAGCTACTCCAGGTTCATGGAGTTAAGGGGCCCCACCCCCAGCCTCAGAGCTGGAAAACAGAGGATGAGGACAGGAGCCCAGGTGGTCCTCAGGAAGCCTTGCCCTCTCTTCAAGAAGCCCCTGGATGAAGGAGGGCAGCTGGTGGCTGATGGCCACCCAGGCAGAAGAAGCCAGGAGGATGGAGCTGCCTTGACAGGGGGCATGTAAGTAAAACCGCAGGCCTTTTTCAGGTCTTGGTGGGCGACATTAAACCACAATGAGCACAGACATCTGAAATCAGGGTGCAGCCTCTCAGTTCAAGCTGGACACGTTCTCACTGGGTGTGGAGCCCTCCTTTTTCTTCTGGCTATGGACATGTTCTGTCTCCAGGTCTTGAGCTCCTTATGTGAATGGCTGAAATTAGAGCACATGTAATAAGCCCAGCTCAAGGGAGGTATGTGAGCATCAGAAGACTGTAGTTTGATGGTCTTGGCCCAAAGGAGGAAATATGCAAGGGCCTTATCACTCGCAACACAGGATAGCAGTCCTGGGTCTATGCCACAGGGTATTGGCCCAGCTGGTGGTCAAGAAGAGCCCAGCTCACACTTTCCTCCAGGTCTGTGCCAGGACCACCATGCATGCTTCTCTCTTTGCTCTAGACCTCAGAGATGCCTGATCATTGTTCTGGCCCTAGATGGTTGAAGGGGACCGTTAGTTTTCACTGCTGAGGATTTCTGCATTGTGCTCCAGGGCACCTGGATCTCCACGTCATGGCTAATGTCAGTGCAGACAGTGAGGGTCACTGGTCCTTCTCATTCTGCTGTGTGAGGGTGAGGACAGGAGTAGGCACTCTCTTATTTCTGAGAGAGCTCTGATGCCTTCCACAGGGGTAGCATAGGGTAGGTTAGCATGACTGGTGAATGTGTCCCTAGGACACAGGGGCCAGAGAGTGAACTGTCTGATGCTCTTCTCTTTGTGGAACCTCTCAGAGACCACTTGATGGCTTTCTTCTTAGAACACAGAGGGTCTGGGTAAAGCCACCAAGGCAGCAAGATGGCAGGGCAACACCCAGCCTGGTCAGGCTAATTCTGGTTAATAGCTGCACAGTGTTGCCTGGCTTAGATTCCAACCTGAGAGCCAAGTGCTGGCACTCTGGCCTTGGCATGTCGCTTACTAGCAATGGGACCTCAGATAGTTTCCTTAGTACTTCAGGGCCTTCAGTTCCCATCTGCAGAACAGACATAAAATGACTGCCTATTTTACAAGGTTGGACTCATAGGATTAAATGAATTAATATGCGTAAACCATCTGAGGTACTTTAAGTGCTACAGAAGAATCTGCCACTATTAAGCTGCCTGTTGAGTCTCTGTATGTTTCTTAAAGCAGAACAGTCTTCACCACTTTTGTTTCTTAAAAAATTCATGTGATAACCAGGATTACAAAGATAAAGTAAGGATTAATGTTGGAGGATGACCATCTTTCAGTCCTCCAGTTCATTTGTGATTGTATGTTCCACTTCATTCAGTGGTAAAGACAAAGCTCTCAGTCCCAGTTCTGTGCAGCCATGAAGCCCCAGCCAAATGCCCCTCCATACCCACCCCAATTCTCCTCTAAGCCCTCTGAATACCTTTCTAGGATCCTGTCTTTTGCATAGAAAGAGGAGTAAGGCCAGTCTCTGATACTTCCCTCCATCTCCAGCCCTGGAAGCTCCTGGCCACCACCTCCTTCCTTGGTCTTGGATATTTCAGGAAACTGAAAAGACCGCCTAGGGAGCTAATCTTGGGCTTTACTTCTGGGGGAGAGGGGGAGGCAGATTTTCCTGTACAGAAGAGCGTGTGTTCCTTTTGAAATGTCCTAGCGGAAATAAATGTACAACCTATTGTAAGCGGCGAGGAGCCACCAGCAGGAGTTGGTGTGATACAAAAGGGGCATTTGTAACGGCACAAAACACTTAGCACTTTACCAAGACATGCACAGGATATAAAAAGAGACGAAGGGCCCGGCGAATCCACCAGGAAAGCAACGTGCCCTGAATGCAGGACAGCCAATCACAACACACGACGCTCAAGCTTTATTCTCTCAAAGAGGCCATGGGCTTTTCTGTCTAGTACAGAAGGAAGTGTTTGAATGCAGGGAGAAAAGGCCAGGTCAGTCCTCCTTCAGTGCCTCCCACTCACGCAAATACCTCTGTCTCCCTAAGCAGATGGCCCGCCCCAACATTCAAGGTGCCCAGGGCAATAGAATAAATAGAAGCCTACCTTAACGAGACCATGGATTGAAAAGCCGTATGTTCAGGGAACAAGATGCTGAATGAATGTGCTTGGGTCTCCTAAATTGACAAATATGCTTTGTGACAATCTGTAATGTTAGGCTCCGTTTAGCCTCCTTGGACATCCCTGGAAAGGGGTGGATGGCTTAGTGGTAGGCCCCACTATGCATGGTGGCCAAGGGATCAAGGCAAGTTAGAGAAGCATGGGATGGGACAGATTTCTCTCCTGTTGGGGAACTGTAAGAGCTTAGGAAATGTGTACTCTAAGAGAGACATGGGAAATATCTTTGATCCTTGGGCCCAAACCTGTGTCTCTACATATATTTCTTTCACCACATTGACCTTTTCACTCCTGCCCTTCATGGCCACATAGAAGCAGTAGGTTCCTGATTTCCAGATCCTCAGGTTTCTGCCCAAGTTAGAGGAAAGACTTCCTGTACTCCAGACTCTGCACAAGGTCTGTGGAGAATCAGGGAACGCTTGAGGATTCAGTCCCAATACCTCACTGGAAAGTGGGGGAGAAAGACTCCCCAGGCCTGTGTAAGCTATTGAACAAAATGTATGATGATGGTTGAGAAAAGTGAACATGTACAAAACTGACACATATGGGGAGCAGGCTGTGACAGGTCACAAGCCCAGAAAGGGACTAGAGGAAGCTTTGTGCTCAATGTCAGGGGAAAGAGATTCTTGTTCAGGCAGTAGAAACTTTAAATGAAATGCAACTTTATATGGCATCTGGACACAGACAATTGTAGAACGTAGAGTTATTCTAGGTTGAAGTAGGTGGGGTGGGGTATGGAGAGCCCAGCGCACCCTTGTGGAATGGCAGGAGCAGGACCACCACCCCATATTAAACACTACTGCTGTGGTGCAGCTTCTCTAGGTACAGGAAGAACAGTTAGCTTGTGCCCCTCTCCATGTGTAGGAGTCACAGCCTGGACCTGGCTCCCTTCTGTACCCCACTGCCTGGCATCAATGAGTGTTGAGATGAAATGGGTTGAAAGAGAAATTCAGCCCTCAGCAGCGCGGCAGGTGCTGGGTGAAACCATTCAGCCTGTTAGTTGGATTCTTGAAATTCTTCCTATAAAAGCAAAGAAAGATGTGGGTGAGGTGATACAAGAAAGAATCTTGAAAAGGCAGAAAAGGAAAAAGTAAAAATGCATATCTTGACATGAGAGATTTTTTTTCTGTTATTGTTATTAGGTCTATATCCTTAAATATAGAAAGTACCTATAACCTTTAAAAACTTTTCTATTCTTCTATTTATTATGTAGTATTTGTCCTTCAATCTCTTGCTGACCTATAATAGCGATTGCTAACATTGATTGAGCAACTACTATGTCATGTTTCCAAAGAGTGTTGCATGGATTTTCTCACCTATGAACGGCTCTTTCAGTGATGACCATGACCCTGTTCATATGTCAGAAAATCCTGGTCCTAGAGAGACTGAGGGACTTGTCCAAGATCACACAGAACCTAAGCCACACTACCCACTCACTGTGTGCCTAAAGGAGGGGTGAAGTAGGTATGGTGACAAAAAGACTGTTTCTCACTCCCTCTGGCTTGTGGTCATGTAGTGGATAATGGATTCACTATGGCTCAACTATGGTGGGACCTATCCAAAAGCCACTTTGAAATTTGGTCCCTATTATCAGATATTAAAAGGAGGGGGCAACTGGGTCCTTTTAAGAGGTGGTTAAAGATCTGCCTTCACGAATGGGTTAATCCATGCATGCAATTAATGGACTAATGGATTAGTGGCTTAACTTGAAAGTAGGTCAGCTATAATAGCTTGCTTGGCCAGAATTCTCCCCAGTTCCTTGTCTCTCACCATGTGATGCCCCATGGCTCCTTGCAACTCAGCCAGTGAGAAGCCCATCAGTGGATAGAGCCCCTTAATCTTGCACCAGAACTAAGAGCCAAAATAAGCCTCTTTTTTATATATAATTTACTCATTCTAAAGTATTATGCTGTTAGTAATGGAAAATGGACCAAGACAGCATTTTTCACTGTAGCCTGGAAGCTTAGTCTTGAAGTTTCCCCTGCCCAAAGTTCTCCTCAGGAGCCAAGACTCCTCGGTCTTTATGGGGGGCAGAGAAGGGGACATCAACCCTCAGAAGAGTATTTGAAGCAGCCTCCATGCATGGGCAGCTACCCAAAGTCCAGACTCGGGAAAGTCTTCCCACCTCTGTTTCAGAGCAAGCTGTATCTTTGCCTGGAAAAGCAGTTTTGCTTCCACGGGCTCCCCCACTGGTGTTAAGGATGGCTAAATGGGACCCATATTTCACCCTATAACTGGCTGCATTTCAAGAGCAGAGTGTGATTAAGAAAGAAGGATAGTGGATAATATCTGTACCAACACCTGTATGGTGCACAGGGATCTATTTGGAAGAAAGGGGAGATGTAACAGCAAGATCATTACCATTTGAACTAGAAAACAAAATGTGGTGGGGATGGTGAGGAATGGAGGTGAGTAGAGGTAGATGAGGGTGGCACAGAGGTGCAGAACTAATGCAGTGCAGGGACACCCACTGCAGGAGCTTGGTCACAGGAGCTCCTGGCGAGGTAGGCAGCCCAGCTTGCTGCTGACTGAGCTGCTCCACTCCCTGAACTTGAAACTCTCCCTCAACAAAATATGGAAACCTCTGAGGGCTTGTTCTGCTCATTTTCCTGGGCTGCAGGAAGCATCCTTGGGAGGCAGCCACACCCAGCGACAAGACTAAAGCAGCCTTCTGGAATGCCTGGAATCAAGCTGCTAGCCAAGCACCGAGGGCAGCGGCCCCTGCACTTGAGGAGGCAGGGGGATTCCATGGCTGCGAAGCCTCAAGGCAAATCATGAATACTTGTAGGGCAGAGTGTGTTGATCATTGCTCACGGCTGAAGTGATTTTGCAGATCCTGTGTCTTAATAAACTTGATCCAACGTTTTTAGAAAGGAGAAGAAAGAAAGGACCTGGGTTAAGAATATAAGAGTCTAAGGATAAATGGATCAGAGCCTGGGTGCCAGTTCTGCCACTGAGTTGCTCTGGCAAGCTCAGGTATATTAAGTTCTTCTCAGAGGCAGCCTTCTTCTCATCTGTAAAGAGGTGCAGGGACCTACAATGACTACTAAATGAAGTCATTATAAATTCTCAGCACTGAGTCATGGAAGCAAGTGATTCAATAAACAGAGGCGAGTCCCTCCATCTGGCTCCTCACCCCCTGAAGCATCCGCATCATCCCCATCTTTAGCCTGGATGAAGAAGCTTTTTCTTTATTTTGGTTGTTTGCTTTAAAGGCTTTCACAGAGCCAATGGGCAGTCTGTCCTTCGTGGCCCTAAAGGGAAGTAAGGATCAATAGATATGAACTATAGAAAGGAGGTAGTGAAAGAGCAAAGGATAAGCACACATCGGGCCCACTCTTTTTATTGTTCAGAGCCACTATTTATTGCTTGAGAGGCTGGGTGTACAAACTGCAATGTAAATATGCGTGTAGCAGTACAATTATATGCATACATGTAATGTATAATTATGCACTATGACATAGACACCTAGGAAGTAGACTCAAGAACACTAAGTGCAGTCATGTAGCCAGCTACTTAATAACCTAGCAGATGTAGATTCCCAAAAAGGAAGTATGAAAGCTTAAAATTTTATAGTGACCAGGCCTTGGAATGGTAGAAGGACAGTGCACAGGGCAGTGATTGGAAGGACTGGGTGAAGGGATGGTAGAGGACAGTAGAGGTGGACAGCAGTCAGATAGGGATGGGTCTAATAGGTAGTAGTGAGTACACCAGATTCATTCGAAGTGTGCTGAAGAAGCCAGGGAAGGAGACCATTAGGCAGGAGGTAGTCTAATATTATTATTTATTTATTTATTTATTTATTATTATTATTATTATTATTATTACTAGGGACTGAACTCAGGACCTTGCACTTGCCAGGTGCTTGTGCCACTGCGCTATCTCCCCAGCCACTGACTTGTACTTTTAAATGGTGTCCTGGTTACTCTCCTAGTCACCAAGACAATGAACACAACTAAAAGGAGGACAGATTGACTTTATTTATTTATAATTTTTTAAATTTATTTATGTGTGCGTGTGTGTGTGGCCAGCTCAGCCCACCAGGGGCTGGGGCTGGCTGGCATGTGGTGCTGGGGGA
>NDGM011055688.1:0-10383 GCA_002564305.1 Octomys mimax
TGGCAAGTGCAAGGGTCTGAGTTCAATCCCCGGTTCCACCAAAAAAATAAAATAAAATAAAAAAATGAAGTATATTTGAAGATTAATAGTATCAGGTAATAATGCAATGCCAAGACTTCATTAGCTAATAAATTACTTCTCATCGCATTTTATTACTTGCCTCCCTTGATGGTGCATTTCTGACCATTATATCTTCTACCCAGAATCTCTACATCTAACCCATCTCATCATTATGTTTTCCTTCATTGCCAGGACAATTAATGATTGTACACGTTTTAAAAAGGCATAGTGTTTTATTAAAATTATGTTGCAGTTAAACCATGTATTTAAGCTTCTAACTATTCCTTCTGATGCTCTTCCAAAATGCAGATCATGTTAGAATTGGTTCTTACTCCCAAAGTTTTGCTTAAGTTAATTCCATAGTTAGAAATTAAATTAGAAGCACTTATCACATTGCAGGCAAGCGATATCGATCTTTAAATGTAACATATATATTCAATGAAGCATTCAGGGTATGGGCTTGCTGTCTATGAAATGAGCTCTAGTAATAAATTGGGTGTGCTACATTCTTCATCATGCTTTTAGTGCCCATTAAACCAATTACTAAAAAGGGGGAAAGAAAGTGGGTAGAGAAAGTGGCTGTAAATGCTGATGATTTTTAGATGCATGTAGTATTACCAATGAAGACAGGGCATTGCACTGTTCATTTTTTTTTACAGTTGGTCCTTGGGAGTTCTTTTCTAAGGGAATTTCCCTACTGCCTATCATCAGATTCTACTGGGTGTTTCTAACTCACTGCACTAAAATTGCTTCTCCAGAGAAGTTCTGCTGCAGGCCGAATTTCCTCTGTGTTACAGCTCATTGTAAGTTTTTGTCCAATCACAAAGCATTAGTGGAGCTGCTGCCAACCTTTCCCCACCAGCCACTTGCCCGTCGCCTTCAATTAGGGAGAACAGGTGTCCCACCAGACAGCTGTAACTGCTGAGGGGCACTGCAGCTGCCAGGTTAGTGCCAGGACTCTACAAACGAATGGCCAGATTGCTGCCTGAGGGCTTGGAGGTTTAGAATTTCCTGAACAGGGGCAATTACCTCCAACTCAGAAGGTGAAAAAGAACTTCTGTTGAGGCGTTTTCCCTAGGGGAGTAGCTGCCAGGACAGAGGAAAGCCCCGAATTAATTGGATGTCAGCCTTGACTTTCCTGTCAGGAGGACTGTGATAACTGGGTCATTCTTATTTTAATACCAGAAAAAGAAATTGGGGGATTAAAATAATTGCCTGGAGATTTCTAGGGCAAACCAGGGTAGAAACTGAAGTTCATGGGTAGACCGAGTGTCCTGGCTAAAAATCACCTTATTCTTACTCTATTCTCTTTTTACCTCTCCCCTTTTCTGTTGTGCTTAATTGAAATATTGCATAGTAGTGAAATGATCTATGAGGTTGTATTGAGATCTTGCTCTCAATTTTCCACTTAAGTCAATGGCATAGATTTAAAAAATTATGTTGAGACTCCATTTTCTTATCTATCAAATAAATGGTTGTGAGAATTAATAAGTTAAATTATGTTTGGTACATTATGAATGCATCCCTAAAGAATAATGCCTTTATCTTTACCAATATCTTTCTCCATTTTATTCATATCACTTCTTCATTGCTGTGGTCTATAATGTTTAAAAGCTTATGTAGATTCTCTGGGGCCATCTTTGATTATTAAAATAATAAGATGCCTCAAGCACTGCTCAAACTTAGAGTTTAACCCTATAGCTATTATGTCGCTCATTGACTGATTCATTGGTTGTTGATTCACTCATTGAACTATTATTTCACAAATAGTATCATGTTCAGCATGCTAGCTGTATTGGGGGTGGAGGAGGGGAAGTGTTTTGCAAAAAGAAAAGTGGAAATTGAGTCCCAAAATACAGAAGAATTTCTTAAGGAAAAAGAGAAGTGTGCCATACTGGTATGGCACTTTGCATAAAATTGATGTTCTGTAGAACCGTGATAAAAATGTGCCCCAAGTGGCTTATTTTGGTGGATTTATATTTTCATCTCTTTGCCTTTCTCTAGGCAGTTATCTTTACATTTTAGAAAGCAGAATATTTAGGTTGCCAACACAGATGTACAGATTTGGGTTTAGAATAAGGCTTGATCACTTAGCCTGCATGGGCTTCAGTTTCCTCCTTTGAAAAGAGGGTTTTACAGCAGATAGCAAGCCTTTCAGGATATTGTGCACATCCAGTGGGCTAACATGTGTAAAGCAGTCAGAACAGTGCTGAGCACACAGCCCTGCAATATTAATGATTAGCCTTAGAATATTTGTATTCATAGTTAGCATGTAAAGCTGTGTCTTTTTAACTTTGCTTTCAATATTTCTTAAAAAATTGATACATAAAAATTCAAACTATTTTTAGTCTATGCTGGTATTGCCTCTTCTCTATATTTTCACTATCCTAGAATATTTTGTCAACATTTGGTTTTTTAAATTTTTATCATAAGCAGGAGTAAACACATCTTCTCTTCTAAACTAGACACATAAATAAGATCCTAATATCCTTTCTCCACCTTTCTTACTAGCTTTATTCTATTAAAGCTCTATAGAAGTAAGTTAACAGAAAATAGAATGTCAGATATTGGGTGGGCTGTGAAGGGTAGTTAGTTATATATCAGAAAGCTGAAATGATGGAATGAAATTGGCTGGATTATTCCTGTAAGATCTTTCTCAGCTCTAATGAAATGCACTGGACCCATTTTCCCCTACAGAATACATCTGGTGCAATTTCCATTTTGCCCATAAATTTATGCAGCCAAAGAGAGTGGAGTAATAAATTCTTTGCTTAATTTCTCATACTTCCTTGTTGGGAAGGGGTTCATCCATGTGATTATACTTGATGTTAAATAAAAAATGATGATGTTCCTATTCAGTTACAATCAATTTGTTTCTCTTTGTGTCATATATAATGGTTAAATTATTTATATACTTAAGCTCAATAGAATTAAATACAGTTTAGTCATTTAAATCTTTCTCACATTTGTGAAAGTGTGTTTCTTTTAACAAAGTTGACCTTGAGAAAATAAAATCATATATTTTGTTTTTATTTTTGTGATTTTTGTACTCCAAAGATAGATGCCCGCAAACTCAGAGCAGACCCATACCCCCTCCTCATATGTGCAGGTAGGATACTGCTCAGGTTAGCTCTTCTTTATTGTGTCTTAGGCTTTCCCTGGAGGATGGTCCTTGGCAACAGGTCAGTCCTGATGTGATTCTCCCCTTTTCTGCTTTTACGGGGCATTAAAACTCCAACTGTAACCAGTCTTCATTTATCTTATTCTAAAACCTTGGATCTACAGTGCCTGAATTTTCATAATTTTTAATATCTATTCAAAACTTTCCATAGTAAGCTCTAAAGAGTGCTATGCTGGTATATGGATATTTAGGGGAAAATGCCCTGGTTTGGAGCACATGTCCCATGATGCCATTATGTCTGATTTTAAGACAGTAACATGACATCACTGGGTGTGAAGTTGGAAAGCCCTTGACATTTGGAAGCCAATGTGCAGCTTCATTATGCTACTGTCTCTATTGATAACAACACATTTTAACTAAGAAAACTGTGCTTAGAGTTTCTCAATTATTCTACATGAATTTAACATGAAATATGTGCATTCTGTATATAAAATTATGTATACATGCAGAAAGCAATGTTTTCTTTTGCAGCCAGAATTTTAGGAATGTTAATATCCCCAGGAACTGAGTACCATGTGATTCCAAGTGAAATCTAGTATAACAGCTTTGTTCCTTTGAATAAAATCTAATGAATAAAGAGATTAAGTGCAATCAGAGCGATCCTTTCTCAGGTTGCTCTTTAACAAGTCAAGTGTTCTTAGACTGAAAGGAAGAAATAAAAACAGAGCATTGTTCTGTTAACCTGGTTTTGAGTTTAATTGCAATGAGTGAAAAGTCTAATGAAAGAGGCATCTCTCTTTACACTTTCTGAAAACATACCCAGATTACTGTGAATTGTGATTGTGTGAACTTGGTTTTTTTTTTTTGTTTTTTTTTTTGTCATTGAAGTGCACTCTATGGGGAACATCTCTTAGGTTCATTGGGTTTATGTCTGGGCCCAGCTGTGGTGAAATGCTCAGTGACTTGCCAATTCAAACTTTATTGTTCTGAATGGCACTAAGGTTTGGCATAGAGGTTGTGTTTAGTGCCTGAAAGTACTCAGCTGGTATGGTAAAATGTCTTCCTGTGTTCTCCCCATGTAATTGCGCTCTCTGGACTTTGAAATCCAGTTGACCAAGTGTTTAGCCGTACATCAGATGGCAGGAGGAAATGAACTGGCTCTGCTGCTAGTAGAGAACTAGACCTAAGGGGGCACTGGGACTTACTGCTGTCAAAAGGACTTACAATGTCGTCAGGACTGCTTCCAATTTATGGGGGCCAGGGCAAAAAGAAAATGCAAGGTTCTCTGTTAAAAAATTAGGAATGATTTCAAAGATTGACAGCAGAGCACTAACACATGTGTGAAGCCTCAGTGCAGATCCCTGAGTGACTTGCCCAGATCATTTGCCAATGGGGCTGACCCTAGGTGTCAGCATGAGTGTTCCGCATCATCTTTTTGCCACACCATGGTGTTATCATCCTGACGGAGCTGGACAGCTTCAACTGAAACAGGATGTACTGGGGAGCCTGCACCATCATCCATAAGAAAGTGTCCAGTCTGTAAATGACAAATGAGGGCCAACATTTCCTTCCTGGGCACACTTTAGGCAGAGAATCACAATATGCAGCAGCTGTCAGAAGTCTGCTTAAACAGCAATTGCCATTCTATCAAAGTCCAGACAGTGAAACTTTAGGCTTCCTTTTCCAAAAAGAAACAAAAACATTACATTGAAAATGTTCAATAAGGAAAATCTAGAGGTTGGCTTGTGAGCAAAGATAGACTAAGCAACAATGACAGGCTCATTTTCCTCAGGATTCCCTCCAAGGCAGCATTTAAAGAAAGACTATAAGGTCTGCAAGATTATCTCCTTATTGACTTGGTGTAAAATGCTTTCTTTACAACATGAAATGGTTAAAATATAGTTTAGATTCTAAAAAATATTAACATTCTTCTATGACCAATGTATTCTATAGTCCTTGTATGGATGACTATTCTCACCTTGAAAGGATTCTCCAGAGCAAGACTGCATATAAAGCCCTGTAAAATCATAGAGATGACAGTTTTTATTCTACATCTAAATGAATAGCAATTGTGGGAAATTCAGAGGCAGAAGATAGAAGCTGGATGGAGAACAAGGACATCAAGAATTGTTGGGGGGACAGAGCTCTAGTTTGTTGTCTAGAGTTGAGTAAGGAGTTAAGCAATGACCAACATTGTCACTTGGTCCTTGGACTGTGCTTATCACACTGCAATCACAGGGAATATTATTCCCTCCCAGACTTTACCAAGGTCCTTGAGGCTGAGGAGTTGAAAAGCCATATCTTGTGGCTCTCTTCTGTGTTCATCTTCTGCCCTACTCACAGTCACACTGAGCTACTTGTGAGACTTACACATGCCACACTTTTCACCTTTCACCTAGAATTCTACCTGTAGTGCTAGCCCTCACCACCATCTGCAGTTCCTTGTTTTTCTATTTCCCTAACTACTTCACTTTTTTCTACACTTGATCCCAAGAAGGTTATCCCAAGAAATATTCCTCACTACTGTTTTTGAAGTTTTAGGCCTTTCCTTTAGTGTCCTTTATTGCTTCCTTTCCTTTAATTCTTATTATAGTGTTGTAGTCAGGGTTTATAATAATTTAATATAGGGCATATAATTTACAGGATTATTTTATAGTGCTCACCCAGAGTCAAGTACAAAAGAGTGCAGGGAATCTGGCCACACATTAAAGACCCAAAGAGTCCAGCTGAGGTCGTGGATCCCAAGGCAATGTCTTGAATGAATCCAGCTGAAGACTTAGAGCCCATAACAGTGTCCCAAGGGAGTCCAACTGGAGGCCAAACACCCGCAACAATGTCTCATGCAGGCCTGTTTCAAGGATCTTTTCTGGGAAGGCCCAAAGGTCAGTGGTAGAGGCTAGAAATACTGTGCCACCAGGATGAAGGATCTGTGCCAGGCTGAGAGATCTGCACTGGATGAGGAAGTGACACTCCAAGTAAGGACCAGAGCTTCCCAAAGTGAATTATAGCCACTCTCAGTATCAACAAGGTCTCAAGCTCCTATGACAATGAGAATAGCTGAGTTTGTATCAAGAAAGCCAACATAACCAGCTCCTCCAGGAGAACCAACCAACCCCTTCTTCCTTTCAGTTGTCAATGATCATCAGGTAAGCCTCTCACACCCAAAAACATACTGATTAAGTTTAGCTGGGTGTTACAAGTTGACTGCCAGTTGTCAATCTACCACACATAATATAATTATGAATTTATTTATTATTTTCTCTCCCCAAATGAGGGTCAGGACTGAATTGAGTCATGCTATTTTTCTTTTTTTAGTTCCTGGTTGAGTCATAGCATGTGCTGAATAGTTATATGATGGATAGATGGATGAATAATAATGAAATGGATGCTAAAAATTCTACAAGGATAAGTGAAAAAGTGGTTGTCCACATGCTTGGTTCTTTTGCTAAAAAAATTGGAATAGTGCATGCAGGGGTAGGAAGAGTAAATTAGTTTTATGTAGGTTAACTTGTTTATTGCTATTGAGAACATGCTCAGGTGAAGTAAACCTGGAGTTTATTTTTTCACTGCCATGGAACAGAGCCACGGGAAGAATTGTCCTAAATTTCTGCTGTCGCCTTGTGGAATCCTGCAACCATTTCTGGGGCTTTGGGGTCAGTGTGATTGGTGACTGGTTGACTTTTACCTGCTCTCTCTCCTTCCTGATTGTCACTAACTTTCACCTCGTGTTGTTCTATGACAGCCAAGTTCCAATGTGGGGTTCTGTCTTCTAAGTTAGCCTTAGATAATGAGACCACCAGCTCATTCTGGAAGTAACTTGCCAGATGTAACCATGAGATCCCATGGTTGATATGAAAAGGGTGGGCTGAGTTTATCTAAAGTATACATGAAGTCCACGATTCAGAGTCAGTTCCTATGAAAAGTTCTGCAACTTGAGCTTCTAGACAGTGGGAAGCCAAGTATTTCTAATTTTTTTGGCTACAGTGTGTCAGAAACTTATTTAAAAGAAAAATTTCATAAATTTCATGATATATCAAAGAGGTGGTTTACAAATGCTCTACATTGTTTAAGTATGGGCAGTACCAAACAATACCTACCATTGTTAGGATGGAAAGGAAATTTGAAGACCCAACCCCTTAATTTTAATAAATAATTTTAATTATTATTATTCACTGAGAACTTAACTGTATGTTACTATAAGCATCATATGTTATCTAAATCTTTAAAACTAGATCTTGTTATTCTTATTTTAGAGATGAGATGAATATTCAGAGAAGTGACACAAATTTCTTGATATAATTTAATTAGTGAGAGGGAGAGTCAGTTAGGTCCTATAGTTTTACATCTATAATAATCATAACTTCTACTTGTATCAGACACTATGATGAGACTTTCACATACACTGAATCATTAATGCTACATGACTCTGAGATTTAGATGTTGTTGACATTTGACAGATTAGGAAACAGATTCAGAGGGGTTGAAGAAACTGTTCAAAGGCAAGCAGAAAACTGGACCAAGAACCAAATCTTTTCAGGCAAGTACCTTTCATTCTCTTAGGGTATATCAATAGCTTTAAGTCTTAGAAGGTTTTATTGATAATATTATTTTTACAGTCTCTTTCTCACCATTCTGATCTATTGGGGCATCTGTGTTGGATTAGAGATCCATTTTTTTAAAGAGAAAAACATTTTTTTAAAGTTTCAAAAAAGGCTGATAAGAGGAACAATAATTAATTCATTAGATGCTGTTATCTTCATAGTAGGTAATTAGAGTATAAGATATAGGTATGAACTATTGTCCAAATAACAGTAACACAAACTTTCTTTTAAATGAACTAAGAGAAACTAGCTGTATAACTATCTTAACTATCTTGTGTATACATATATATTTTTTCTTTTCCTTTTCTTCCTTTCCCTTTTACCCCATTGATTTCTCTTTTCTTTTGAACAGTATCTTCCTGATTCACAATGTCTATCATACATTTTGGACCTTATATACTTATTCATCTTCTCACACTAGTGAGACAAGATGATGTTTACACACATGAGTCTGATCTATTTCACTTGAGTATGGTCTCATGTCACATTCATTTACCTATAAGAGTCTCCAGCTTGTCCTTTATGGCTGAATAGTACTCCATTTTATTAAAAAGCCACATCTTCTGTTAAATCTATTCCTTCATTGGTGGACATTTGGTTTGTTTCCAAGATTTAGTTATAACAAATTGTGCTACTGTAAGTATGGGGGGTGCACATACATAGCTGTGATATAATGTTTTTAATTCTTCCAAGAAGAAACCCAGAAAAAGACTAGCTGGGTCAAATGGAATATTCAATGCTAGTTTTTTAGGAATTGCCACACTAATTTCCACAGTGCTTGCACCAGTGTATACTCTCATCAGCAGTGCGGAAGGGTTCCTTCCCCCCATAGCCCCACCTGCATTTGGCATTGTTTGATTTTTTTGATAATAGCCATTCTTTCTAGAGTGACATACATTCTCAGTGTTGTTTCAATTTGCATTTCTCAAATGACCAATTATGTTGAACAGTTTTTCAGATACTTATTTACTGTTTGTGTTTCTTCATCTGAGAAGTATATATTTATTTCAGATGCCCACTTTTGGAGGCCCAGCATGTGTATGGGAGAGCTTCTGCACTCCCCTGCACCTGCTGGATACATCCGGACCCAGCCAAAGCCCAGCATGTGTGTGAGACCTTCAGCCATGCTCTCAAGATCCCTCCAAACCCCTCCAGAACCAGCCCAGGCCTAGCATGTGAGTGAGAATGTCCACAACACTCTCAAGACCCCTCTAGACCCAGCCCAAGCCCAGGCCCAGCTTGTGTGTGAGAGAGTTTCCGCACTCCCCTTTACCTGCTGGATCCCTCTGGACTCAGCCCTGGCCCACTTATGAGTTAGTCCTTCTGTTATGCTCTCTGGACCCCTTCAGACCCAGCGCAGGCCTGGGGTGAAACTGCAGCTGAAGTCCCTACAGAGTGGCTAGGGGCCTTAACCACCCAGCTAATCCAGGAGCATAACATCTTGCCAGAGAGGCACAGTGGGTTCACTTCCAAGGGCTGCAGCAGGAAGAAGCTGAGTATAGCAGCCAGAGCCAAGCCAAGCACAACTGGATGAATTCATACGTTGTAGATCTGCACCCAGTGAGCTGAGACACTTTGCTAGACCCAGGTCTATAAGAGCATCATCTTGGCTGATAGAGAGGGCAAAAGGTAACCAGGATGAACTAGTCTGCCTGGAAAACACCAGGACATCAAGGAGAGGTGATCAGACAGAACTTAGTGAAACCAACTTAAATACAAATTCTCAATTTAATATCTGCTTAGCTATACAGACCTAATGATTGCTCTTACTGTCTAAAATACAAAGCCATTAGTTACAAAAGTTTGTCATCTGTTAAAAAATCATTACCCATTATTAGTGTTTCTTATTATAGTTCTGTAAATACAAAATTATAACTGCCTTAACTACATAATCTCTCTTGGGTAAGAATTTCAGTAGGTGATAAGTTTATAACTGCACCAAAGCTCTACACCAAAGGTCAGAGGACAGTGCTATGCAAAATGACAAAGAGAAGGAGCAAAATGCAATCTCAGGCCTCAAGCCCACCCAGAACAAGTGCAGAGGACACTAGCACAGAAGAAATTGGGAATAGCACAGCTGAAATGTCTGAATTAATAGCATCTGAAATAAAGAAACAACAGCAGAAAGGTATGGAGGAACTCAGATCAGAAATAGCCTGTGAAATAAAAAAATAAATCTCTGAATTAATAGTGTCTGAAGTAAAGACTTGACTGCAGAAACATATAGAAGAAATCATATCAGAAATAATCTCTGAAGTAAAAGGGAAGGATAACTATAATGAAAGAATTAATAACTGCTTCTCAAGAAGACACTGATAAAACATTAGAGGGGAGTACAAAAATGATGAAATCCTTGAATGAGCAATATAGGAAAGAAATAGGTCACATGAAGCAGAGTCAAACAGATATAGAGGAACTCAAACTCTCAATCACAAGCTTGCAAAACTATCTGAGTGAAAGTTAAGATAGAGTTTCAGATCTTGAAGTCACCATTGCAGCTAGTGAAAAGGTAAGAGAAGATCTCTTAAAACAACTAGAATGCAGGAAAAAAATAATTCATCACCTGCAAGATGATGCAAAGATGAACAATGTGAGACTAAT
>NDGM011055697.1:0-22555 GCA_002564305.1 Octomys mimax
AAAAAAAAAAAAAAAAAAAGCCTTCTCAGGAGTGTGCCTTCTGCTCCTGGAATGTGTAAAGGGGAAGAAAGGGGAAGGATCAGAGTTCCCAGCTGGCTTTGGGAACAGCCAGGCCAAGCTGCTAATGACATTCCATGAGGCAAGCTACACGCTTACCCTGCAATAAGATAGAAAACTAGGCTGGGGATATAGCTCAGTGGAGGTGAGCTCTTACACATGTGAGGCCCTGGGTTCAGTTCCTAGGGCCACAAAGCAAAGCGAAGAGGCAGAAAACAAGCATGAAAGTTGCTTGGTTTCCTTACTGCTTTGTTGATTGTAACAAGAATTAGAGAGCAGTTCCTACTGGAGGAACAGGCTTAGGTAGGAATAACAGCTGAATTTCAGGTATATTGAGTTTAAGATCTGCAACTTGAATGTCTAAAGTTCAGGAGAGAGGCCTGGGTTGGTGATAGAAATTCAGGAAATGCTGGTCGAGAGCTGACAAATTAGCCATGAAACCAGGCAGGCTCACCGTCAAAGCAGCAAGTTATATAGCACAGAAAAAATGGCCAGGTACTGAGCCTCAGGGCTATCCAACTTCAGAGTGACTTGGAGGAGAGAGGTGCCTGAGGAGTGTCTGGGAGGTAAGGTGAGAAGCAACACTAGCTGTGGAAAGCATCCCAGTATCTGCCAAGTGCCCCACAGACCTTGTTCGTCCAGGGCTGTACCTCCTAGTTAGGCTTCCAGCTAGCCAAGGTGATTCTTGGCTCCCAGGACAAACCCAGTATTTTCTTTGTCTTAATGTATATGCAAGATCCCTGGGGCACTGTGTCTGATATGTGTGTTTTGCTCCTATGGACTAACATAAAATAAGGTATAGAGTGCTGATGGTTAACTTTTCCAGTGACAATGAGAAGATCTTGTCCCTGTATGCTTTTTCCACATCACCAGATTGGGGTCATGGTACCATTGCAGGGTCCAGTGTCATTCAAAGATGTGGCTGTGGACTTCACCCAGGAAGAGTGGCAGCAGCTGGATGCCGATGAGAAGATGACATACAGGGATGTGATGCTGGAGAACTATAGCAACCTCGTTTCTGTGGGTGAGGACAGCTTGCTCTCTCAGTTACTAAAATCCATGGTATTTCTCTCAGATTTAATGGCTTTAACTTTGAATTTGATGGGACAAAGGTGGTGAGCGCTTTGTTTGGGGCACCAGGCAGGGCACCTTTGTGTTCTGGACCTCTCCAGTGAAAACTATGATATTCATCAAGCACCAGGGCACTTGTGTAGCACAGTGGCCCTTGCCCCGCATGAGGAGACCCTGAAGCCAAGCAGCCAGGCTCAAGTTCTCTTTCATTTCTCATTAACAGGGTGTCACATTATCAAACCGGATGTTATCATCAAGTTGGAGCAAGGAGAAGAGCCATGGATAGTAGAAGGAGCACTCCCACCTCAGAGCTACGCAGGTGTGTTAGTGGAGGCAGAGAGGAGATTGGTAACTGGGGAGTGTTTCTCCTAGAAGCTGATGGTCCCAAACCTTTTTAAAGATAGTTACTTTTCTGAAATAGGTGCCTCATTCTCACTCCCAAAGACATCTTCCTTCCCCATACAAACCTCTTTATGGAGCTTTGCCCTGCTTACCATTACCTAGAATACTTCTTCCTGTCAACTTTGGGGCTTTGCTTAATCTTCTAGCATTTTAGTAACCTGTTATCATAAATCTCTTTTTGTTTTTAGGTATTTGTAAGTCTTATTTTTAAAAGAATGGGACTTTTATGTTATTACCATCCTGGGTTTTTTGTTTTTTTTTTAGGGAGAGGGCATTCTCCTTTACTTTGAAATGTCAGACTTGATACTATGCCCAGTTTCACTTTTTACTTCACTTTCTTTGAAAGATTCTAAAATCCCCATCCTCTGCCTGATAAGTGGAGTCTATATACTTCATCAGTGTGTGACTTGGTAATGCTGGTCCTTCCTGAAGTCCAGTCCCTCCAAAGGTTGTTGACAGCAATAACTAGGTCTCTCTCCCTTCCTAAGTGCTCATTTTTATCTTGTCTTGCTGTTTTATTCCCAGTGCCTTAAATAATGTTGTATCACAGCAGCTGCTTAGTGGGTATTATGTACATAAATATTGGATTTGTTCAGTCACCTCCTCCAGAAATGTCTTTCAAGGATCTTTTTCCACCTACTATGCTTTCCTTAAATGGCTTTGAGTCTATCAGGTTTTTGTTTTTATACTGCACACGCCAAAATTGACATCTCTGCCACTATCCTGTAGATACAGCATTTTCTGTGACCACAGAGCTTCTCTCATTCTCATATATGTGAAAACTGATCATGAACTCTTCCAAATTATAATTATCCAGTGCCTTCCTTCCTTCCTTCCCTTACGAAATTGATCTTCTCTATCCCTATCATAGTCCCCATAGAGTCAATAAAAATGCAATTCTCAGCAGGTATTGCTGATCTCTATAAGATGAATGGGTTTTGTCTTTTATGAGATTGTTTTTGTTTGTTTTCTTCTTTCTGGTACTAGGAATTGATTCAGGGCCTTCTCACTGAACTACATCCCCAGCAAAGTTTTTATTTTGAGAGAAGGTCTCAACAAGTCACTAAGTTGCCCAGGGGCTGGTCTGAAATGTCTGATCTTCCTGCTGCCTCAGTCTTGCAGAGGCTAGAATTATAGGAATGTGACAGCAGGGGTGTTTTAATAATCCTCTGTATACTTAGTTTGAGTTAATGTAATCAAGAACTGTTCTTCTGTGTCGTACCTGGATTTGCAAGATGTCTTCATCTGAAGTCTCCTTAGGTTAAGGTTGATCTTAACCTAACCTCACAAAACAGCCTCTCCCATTCATTATGGCTTCCTGAGGGAAACTTAGCTTCTGCACCTCACAGGCCACCACCATATTAGCCCTGTGCCAGATGCTTACTGAACTCGATTGCTGCACATTCCTAAGGTCTTCTCATCTTGAGACTTGTCTTTGTGGCTTCCTGTGTCATTAGTGTGTCCTATGCTTTCTAGACAACATATTGTTTAAGTTTAAGCTCAAATTTCCAGCCTTTGTGAAGTTTGGTTCCTTCCTGACCCTTAGCGTAACTCCATTCTTCTTTCCATGCCATTCCACCTCAGGACAAAACCTAAAAAGAAGTTCCATCTGGTCAGGGAATCTGTACTCAGGTAGGATATAGATTTTGCTTGAGCTTTTTGCTCTCCTGCATTATGATTCTGTGAAAAAAAAAAAGCACATACTCTTCTCTCTCAATAGAGTCACATAGGGCTGGGGAGATGGCTCAGTGGAATAAGCGCTTCCCTGGCAAGTGCAAGGGCCTGAGGTCAATCCCCAGTTCCGCCAAAAAAAAAAAAAAAAAATAGTCACATAGAGTAGATAATTTGTTTCTTTGATTGAGGAGCCAGGTAAGTCAAAGGACTTCTTGTCCATTGTTCCAGAAATATGCATAGGCAGGTATTTCTGAATACACATGCCTAAGTCATTTGCAAGTACTAGAAAAATCCAATATGAATCAAATTTCTCATTTCTATTCAAAAGAAAAAGATAATAGGCATACTTCTAGGACATTGGTGGCGAACCTATGGGACACATGCTGCTGTGGGCTGTTTGTATCACTGAAAGCTCTAAAAGATTGGCCATCACTGTTCTAGGAGATAGGTTTTTGCTAAGACAAGGGAACAGAACTACCTGAGATAATTTAGAACTCAGCATATTACCTAGAATGCTGATGTTCTCATACAAGACTGTGTCACACTGTGCTGAAATGAACTTATGGGCAGTGCTTGTTTTCAACTTCAAGAGGAAATGGAATTAATTGAGGTAAGAACGGAATTGGAAGCATGAAAAACCCCTTAAAAGGTAGGCTTGACATAGCCAGAGGGAAGAAGTTGAGTAAAGGGAGTGAAAAAAAAGAGCCATAGGGTATGGCTACAGCTGTGTGGTGCATGTTAGGTGTGTCACAGCAGTCAGCAGGAGGTGGTGGCACCTGATCTGGTGATCCATCTCTGCCACTTTGGTACATGACTCAGTTGAGTGTGAAGTTCTGACCACTTTCTCCAAAACCAAGCCCTGCTTGGTTGTATCTTATGACTCCTTGTCCACTAAATAGGTTGGTTTTACTGGGACAAAATAATTTTAGTAATGACTCCTCGTTTGGAGTCATTATGAATGTGGATTATGAAAGAGTATTGTTTATTGAGTTTCTTTCCCCACCCCATCCCCTTTTTTTCTGTTGCTTTGGGGTAGTAGCTTCAGGGAAGCCATAGATTTGAGACACTAAGGTTAGCATGGTTTCATTTTGAATGGATGACAGCCAGGGCAATAGATATGCTCACTTGAGAATTTCTAAAGTGTGTAGAAGTGAAAGCCACGCTTGTGGTAGCAGGCTGAGGGCTCTGTCCTTACGGTTTGAGCACTAACCAACTCCTGTACAAAATTAAGTGGTGACAGTATGTCTGTCATAGGAAAAATAAATTCTTAACTTACTGAACAGATTCTATTTTTTGCCAAGAGCTATTCTGAGCACCTTGCTAACTTTCAGTAATCCCACAAAACCCCTGGAGGTCAAGCTGTCCTCTCCAGGTTGCAGGTGGGGTGCTGCCCATAGAGGCTGCCCCGAGCTCCTCAGTCACCTCACACAAGTTCTGTTCTGCTGTCCGAGTAGGAACAGATGGAATTGCACATGAGGTCAGTATTAAATCACAGCGTCACTAGAATATTTAAGAAATCTGCACTTTTAGAAGGGTGACCTGTTTTCTGGGCCACATACACTTGCTATTGGACATGGATATTCTAAGACTCTCTTTAAAAGTGAGGCAGAATTTAAAGAGGGAACCCTAGTTATGGGTTCTAAACATGAAATTTAGGTGAAAATCACAGGGCATAGTGGCTCATCCCAGTAATCCTAGTACTTGGGAGGCTGAGGCAGGAGGATTACTGTGAGTTGCCAGCTTGGGTTACCAACCAAGCTCAAGGGTAGTATGAACTATATAGTGAGACCTTGTCCCCCGAACAAACAAATTTAGGTGTAAATTTATTTGGCACTACTATGGGGAAAAAAGCAAAGTATTGTGGAACATGTAAAATAATGAGAGTGCTGCCATAAAAATCTTGACATGAGGGGACAGTGCCTTAGATGATAACTCATCTCTCCCAAGGATATAATGAAACACTGCAGAGCCGAGGATATTCGCCTCTAAGCTGAGCCCTGCTGCCCCCCTGCGGGTTTGCCCTGTTTGTCCTGCGTCTTTTCCTATCTCTCTTCAGTCATCCACCTAGCATCCTTTGTCTACTACACACTGCTCTGTGTCAGTATCTTACCTTCTAGAGCCAGTTTTGAGCAAGATACTACAAAGTAGCAAAGACCAAAGGTGCTGTGTTTTTCTTAGTGTGTTTTCTTTCCCCACCACTGGAGGGTTGTGTGAGTTTCACTGCAAACAGCTGGGTGAAGGGGCGGCACTGTGTGTCTGTCCTTGAAGCTAGCACCTGCCCCACAGTGAGATGCTGCATGCCAGTCTCACTCTATGCCTTGGGCTGGAGGATACACAAAAGTCCATTCATTTTGCCTCTTTTTAGATGAAGTCTGGCAAGCTGATGACCTGAGGGAGAGAGTCCAGCAAAATGCACGGATGTTCTTCATCAATAAAGCCCTGGTTGAAAAGAGAGGTAATGTTTCTGAGAAAGATTTTAATGTCGAGATGAGCCCTGTTTCTTCAAGAAAAATAGCCTCTAAATGCGATGCCTGTGAAAAGAGCTTAGTATCTGTTTCAGAATACATTAGTAGTGATGGAAGCTATGCAAAAATGAAACCTGATGAATGTAGTGGGTGTGGAAAGTCACTCCTCCACATTAAGCTTGAAAAGACCCATCCAGGAGATGAGTATGCAGGAAATTACTCTGTAAAAGAAGAGAATATTTATCAGAAAGTACGTATTTTGGAGAAACCTTTTGAATATATCGAATGCCAGAAAGCCTTCCAAAAGGACTCAGTTTTTGTTAATCACATGGAGGAGAAGCCCTATAATTGGAATGAGTCTGAAATAGCCTTTCTCCAAATGTCAGACCTCAGTGGCCATCAGAGATCTCACGTGGACATGAAGTCCTATGAATGCCAGGAATGTGGGAAGTCCTTCTGTAAGAAGTCAAAATTCATTATTCACCAGAGGACTCACACAGGAGAGAAACCTTATAAATGTAACCAGTGTGGGAAGTCTTTCTGTCAAAAGGGAACACTCACGGTACACCAGAGGACCCACACAGGGGAGAAACCCTATGAATGTAATGAATGTGGGAAAAACTTCTACCAGAAGCTACACCTTATACAACACCAGAGAACTCACTCAGGAGAGAAGCCCTATGAGTGTGGTTATTGTGGGAAGGCCTTCTGCCAGAAGACACACCTCACACAGCACCAGAGAACACACTCAGGGGAGAGGCCCTATGTGTGTCATGACTGTGGCAAAACCTTCTCCCAAAAATCAGCACTTAATGACCACCAGAAGATTCATACAGGTGTGAAGCTGTACAAGTGCAGCGAGTGTGGCAAATGCTTCTGCCGCAAATCTACGCTCACAACCCACCTACGGACACACACGGGTGAGAAGCCGTACGAGTGCAATGAATGTGGGAAGTTCTTCTCACGTCTCTCGTACCTCACCGTGCACTATCGCACCCACTCTGGGGAGAAGCCCTATGAGTGTGCTGAGTGTGGGAAAACTTTCTACTTGAACTCTGCCCTGCTTCGACACCAGAGGGTACACACAGGGGAGAAGCCATATGAGTGCAGTGAGTGTGGAAAGCTCTTTTCCCAGCTCTCCTACCTCACCATCCATCACCGGACACACTCTGGAGTGAAACCCTATGAGTGCAGTGAGTGTGGAAAAACCTTCTATCAGAATTCTGCCCTGTGCAGACACCGCAGGATCCACCGAGGAGAGAAGCCCTACGAGTGCTACATCTGTGGGAAGTTCTTCTCTCAGATGTCCTACCTCACCATCCACCACAGAATCCACTCAGGAGAGAAGCCCTATGAATGTAGTGAGTGTGGAAAAACCTTCTGCCAGAACTCAGCCCTTAATAGACACCAGAGAACACACACAGGTGAAAAAGCGTATGAGTGCTACGAATGTGGGAAATGCTTCTCCCAGATGTCCTATCTCACCATCCATCACCGGATCCATTCTGGAGAGAAGCCCTTTGAATGTAATGAGTGTGGAAAAGCCTTCTCTAGGATGTCATACCTCACTGTGCACTACAGAACCCATTCAGGAGAGAAACCCTATGAATGTACTGAGTGTGGGAAGAAATTCTACCACAAGTCAGCATTCAATAGTCATCAGAGAATTCACAGGAGAGGGGATGTGAATGTAGTTGATGTAGGACAGCTTCTCTGAACCTCAGACAGCCCTTTCAGTAAAGTGAGCAAGAAACCCCTAAAAGCAGTCAAAGACTGTTACACAGTTGGCTGTCTGTATCCATGGATCCTATATACCTGGATTCAACCAGTAAAAAATATTTGGTAAAAACATTGTAACTATACTGAACACATGTAGACTTTTCTTGTCATTACCCAAAATAATACAGTACAGCAAGTCAACAACTATTTGCATTTTACTGGTGATTATAAGTAACCTAGAGATGATCTGAACTGTATGAGAGAATTACTTGGATCATATACAAATACTGTACAGTTTTACCAAAGGGCCTAAGCAGCTGCAGATGGAATTGGAAGGGGTATGTCCTAGAACCAATACCTATTCCCACCCCAACCCTGTACAGAAGAAGCACTGCATCTGAGAACTCATATAGGTGAGTGTGGATAAGCCCTGTGCATTAGTTGTTGACCTTCATAGGGCAGAAACCACAATAGTACCAAGACCATATGATTCATTAAATACTACACTAAACAGGAGTAAAAATGTATTAATACTTAGGTGCCAGGGATATAGGTTGCTCTGTATTGCTTTGATGCTCAGTGACACAGCTCCTGCTCTGGCAAGCTTGAGGTCCTGAGTTCGATTCCTAGCACCCCCCAAAATTATATATATGGTGTTTCACCAAGGAATAGAACTTTGCATATCAGGGAATTCTATCAGTTTAAAGAATGTGGAAACATACTCTTGGAAATTCTTAATACTAAAAGACAATTCTGTTGTAAAAACAAATTTGTTAAGAGAAATAGAAGATATCTTCTGTTAATAAATGCACAGTCTGTATAAACAAAAGATGTAAAATCAGGATAGCTAGCCAAGTGTGCAGTGTTAAATTCATATATAAATAGTTCCCAGGGAAGACAGAACGGGGAGGGGATTGTTTTTAGTATGTTACATTACAGAAATTGTATGTTCATCATTGTATCCTTATGAATTTGTAACTCATATTGTAAGATTACTCATCTAAGTAGCACTACCATGTTTGTACTTTAGTGTGCATTGTCATTGAAATTATATTTGTATTCTTCCCGGTATTTATAAATATGCCTTGATCATTGTTAGTGAACTACATCATCCATTAAAAAAACAATGTTTTTTATAATGTCTTTAACTATAGATGAGTCAGCAAAAGAGATAGATTAAATATGTATAAAATAGATTTTTTAAAAAAATCCTGCATAGATGACTTTAAACTGTTAAGCCAGAATTCTCCAGGGTGAGAAATAGCTTTAGTACTTACTGCACTCTGCACAACTAAAAGATGTACTTAAAATATTACCATTTCTGTTTTTAATCTATTTTTTATTTGGATGTTTATTTAAATGTGTTTGGAGCACAGGGACTGAGTAGCATCAGAGTCATTTGTCTCTTTCCAGTCTGGTAGTGTTCGTGAGCACTTGCTCTGCTCCTTATCATCCACGAAGGAAGCGAGGACACATTGTAGGAGTTTGTGGCAGAATTTGTTGTGTAAATCACTGTCTTTAACTTTGCTGGGAGAGTCTGGATTGCTCCTCATGGAACAGGAAATAAATCCTTGTTAGTTTTGATCAGTAATGGTAATCCATTCTCACTGCCAGCATTGCTGTCAAATGGTCCCAGGACCTAAGTCTAGACAAATGAACAAACTCACCTGACAGGTTGTTTCTGGAGAAAGTTTCCTCAAAGGTTCAAGGACTCAAGCAACACAAAGCAGGGTCTTTTCATGAGAATGACCTTATCTGGATGTGGTGCCTGGTACTTTCCAGCAAAGGCTTATGACTTATTCATGACCTTCACAGGAAGACTGGAAGATTCTGGAACTTGGGTGATAGAGTCACTGAACCACAGAACCAGCCAACCTTGTGGCCACTTGATGTGTCTGGATTATATTGCTTTTGTGAGAGATTATATTTATTTTTAAGTCAGTTCACTTCTAATGCTCCATTGCTAATAACTGAAGACATTCTAAAACAGTTACATGTTTGTAGAAGTTACGCGATTCAGAAGTGGACTTCAGGTAAATCATTTATTTTGAGATGTGGATATACAGATCTTATTTTCTGTAAATTGTGACATAAATAGTTCAAGCAGTGGAAATCAACTTGAAACAATAAAATGTGTACACCTCCTTGAACTGTCCTATCATTGACCTGCAAAGTTACATTGTTCCAGTGTATGAAATAAATTTTGTTAGAGGTAATTCATTTGTGGATTATTGCTGTTGGCAATATATGGTATGAGATAAGGATCTAGTTTTAAGTGATTGACTTTATAGCCTACATCATTTGAATAGCTTAGCCCTTTATACCACTGAGCTAAAATGCTGTGTTTTTCATAAATAATGCACATGGCTCCTGTTCTTGTTGCTCAGCAGTTTAATTCCATATTCTGCTGACTGTGATTACGTTACATAACAGTAATCAAAAGTCTGGTTACTTGTATAGTTGATTATATAGTTTGAGGTAGGAACTAAAAGTTGAGAGTATACACATTGAAATGATTATCTACAAAGGTTTCCCACACTCGTGTGTTTTAGTTTAGTCACACAATATAGGGGTTAAGAAAAATAAAGTAAAATAAATACAGGCTGTTAATGTTAGCTAGCTGTTAACACTGAAGCCAAGTTTGACACCACTCCCTCCCTGTCTTCCGTAACCTGCCTCGCTGTGCCTAGCTAGCGCTCCTCAAAGAAGGCTGTATGACAAGCTATGTTTCCTCCTACCCAGCATTATAGAATGCCTCTGGCTAAACAAAATGAAGGAAATGCATTTTTAAAATTATGTTGCTTCTTACTATAGAGATAATTATATTAAAAACAAATTACTTTTACTTTCATTGAATGTAAAGTCTGTGGCTCCTTCCAAAGTGATGAACTAGCGTGGGCCATTGGCCTCTTTTCATGGCCCAGTACTGTGCAGTCATAAAAGTAATAGTTGTGTATGCTGGGTGTAGTGGTGCATGCCTATAATCTCAGCTACACGAGAGGCTGAGGCAGGAGGAGGTACTGGAATGAAGAAGTGTCCAGAGGAAGGAGCATCCTAGGAAGAAGGAACTGAGAAAAGATTTCATAGCAGAGCACACTATCAGCAGCCCCTCAAGTCTGCTTTTCCCTCCCTCCTTTCTGTCTTCTTCCTCCCTTCTTTTCCTCCTTTTTTCTTTCCTCCCTTCTTTCCCACCCGCAGTTCTTCCCTCCTTTCCCCTTAACCCCCATACTGGGAATTGTACCCAGACCTTCATACTGAGCTACATTCCCTGCCCTTTTAAATTTTTTTTATTTTGAAACAACAACTCATCAACTGGCCAAGTTGCCAGGCTAAGCTTATTTAAGATTCTTCTGCCTCAGCCTCTCAGAATGCTGGGATTATAGGCATGTAACACCATACCCAGGCCCTCACATTTTCTATTCTAAACTGTTCATTTAAAAAGTGCTGGTACACTAGATTAACTCCATACATACCCCACACCCTGCCATTTGAAAGTAATGTACTTAGAAAAGGGGTACCCTCAGTAGAGCTGCCTGGCAGCTGAGGCACCTTCCAAAGACGTACATGTTCATACTGAAGATACCTTTCCCCAAGGATTCCCAAGGGTTCCCCAGAGTCTGTCACCTGTGCAGTGGAGACAGCTTGAGGTGGCAGCTTGGCCATCAGTGGGTGACAGCTGTGCTGTGTAGATGACCTATGGCCTACTCTGGTGTGAGTTCCTAGCCACTACTTGGGGCACAGCAAATTACCCAAGCCAGCTGGATAAAGAATGGGCCACCTCCTGGGGCAGAATGGAAACTAAATCTAAATACAAATCCAACCCCAACCCCACAGGGTGTGCAGAACTGTGGGTCTACTCAAAAGTTTATCACTAGGAAGAACCTAGGAAAACTCAGGAAAGTCTCAAGAATAAAGAGCCAAGAACAATAAAAACGTGGCCTTTTTTAGGACAACTGAACAATAGTTCAGTAAAAGAGAACAAAAAACAGTCAAAACTACAGCATACACGAGTGGAGACCAAGGCCACATACAAGAGAAAACTCAGTGCAACCCTGAAAAGCAAATGCTTCTCTGCAGAGGTCTCCCATTGCAAATTGCTGACATACACTCCCTGACCTCTCATAGATCAGGTCACCCTCCCTGAAAAGCCCAAATGGGCCAAATGACCATGTGGTTCTGTGACTACAGTGTCATCTTTTAAGAGCAGATAAGCAACACTTACATTTTTAAAAAGGGCATGTGGTGGCAGCTGCCCAGAAAATCAGCCATCCTGGGGGCTCCGCTCTTCCCTAGAAGGGAGGGAAGAAGAGTGCTGAGCACAGAAAGGTGAAAGTGTTGCCAATAGTACATGATAAAGATAGCATTTTAAATCAGGAACAAAAAGGTGGATTTACCAAATGGTTAAGGAGAGCCAGCTATCCACTGGGATAATAAAGATTAGGTGCTTACATCAAGCCCAAATCTTATGTTCCTTAACATGTGGAAAAGTCAACAAGTAATTTCTTTTTTTGAAGGAAAAAAAGAATTATTTTGTATGAAGAGAAATAATAAGAAAGATGTATCAGTCACCTTTCTTGTTAGCACAATACCTCATGCCCACAGCTTAAAGGAGAGCTTTAGTTTAGCTTGTGGTTTCAGGGGATTCAGTCCATGATTAGCTGGCTCTAAGGCAGGGGGATTTTGGAGGAAGGGCATGGCAAGACAGCTTGTCTAGTTCATGACAGCTGGGAAGCAGGGTAGGGGTGCCAGAGAGAAAGGGATGAGGAACCAGATAGAGACCCAAAGGTCGCACCTCCATGACCCATGCAGGCACACGCAGAAGTGTGCTATACTCACACACTGGGCAGCTCCCAAGCCAATCAGTTGGACGACCCATCTTATACATTACGCTAAGCTTCCAAAGAAGATTCTGTGATTTCAAACAAGAAATAGCATTTTTATTATATGAAAATTTACAGAGCAAAAATGCTAGATCATTTTTCTCAAATCATATTGTCCCTGAGTAGCTAACACTTCTGAATTGTATGATTTTTTTTGTTGTTGGTGGTGGTGCTAGGAATGAACTCAATGACATACATGCTAAGCACATGTTCTACCATTAAGTGAACTTCAGTCCATGTACTAAGTATTTTTTGAAATGTATCTGCTTTCAGAGTTAGAATGTCATAACAGTAACTGAAGAATCTCAACTTCAATAGGCTTAAAAATAGGAAAATCAATTACCTCAGAGTGTCCCCAGCACAGAGCCAAATCAGCAAATCCATTCAACTCTGCATAGTCATTAATAAAGTCTGTTTGCTCACCAGCCTCCACCTCCCCACCCTGAGTCACAAGATCTAACCAGTGGTTACAACTAGGTATTTCATGTCATTCTGCTTTTGTCTCTATCAGTGATGAACTCATTTCTAATAGTTACCCAGAATCTCCTTAAACATCCTAGTGGCCACTGCCTCTCCTATGCCAAGCACAAATGGTCACTGGTAAGGAAGGCCAAACCTGACCACAGGAAGGTTCTCCAGCAACGCTCATGCAGAGCTGTCTCCCCATCTGCTGCAAGAGACACAGATGAGCCGGGCAGACAGGGTCAGGGCATGGTAGCTGCCACCCTATTACACAAATGGTTTCTGGGCTCCTACCACTTAGACTGTGCCACTGACTTCTGCAGGCACAACCAGACATGGTAGTAGAAAAATAGTGTTTCTCCACCAGCACTATTTCAATGCCTGTGCAGTATGTGGTTTTCCACCAGCTGTTACTATGAGTTCGTGATTTCAGTGCTGCTGTGTTTTCTGTGTCCACTAATGTTTATTTACTGGGGGCTGACTTCACATAGAAGGATTTCCCACATTTGTCACATTTATGGGGTTTATCCCCTATACAATTTTTTTTATGTAGTCAGGGTTGACTTTTATGCTGACAAGTTTTCTGGTCCCCCGGTCCTCCCTCCCCCCACCCCCCACCCCCTGCAACCGGGGATTGAATTCAGGCCCTTGCGCTTGCCAGAGAAGCCCTTATTCTACTGAGCTATTTCCCCAGCCCATTCAGATGGATAATTAGTGATGGTGACTTTAGAAGCCCCATTCTTTCCTGCATTCTCCAGATTAATGGTACTTCTTTCTTGTGTGATTTCATTGATAAATATTTAGGTGAGAATTCACATAAAACACCTTCTCATGTTCAGTATGTTCATGAGTTTTCTTTTCAGGGTGAGTTCCCTGATTACTGAAGAGCTGATTTTTTGTTTTCCTAAGTACTAGGGCCTTCCACTTAGTACAGTCTCAGCCCTTTACTTATCTTACATAGAGACAGGGTCTCACTAAGTCACTAAATTGCCCAAGCTATGTTTAAACTTGTGATCCTTCTGTCTCAGCCTCCCAGAATCCTGAGATTGCAGGCATAGGCCCCCACATCCAGCAGGAGAGCTTTTTGCAAGACTTCTTTCATTCATTGTACCTGTAGGGTTTCTCTGTTTTGAGTTCAGTGATGGGTGGCAAGAATCAAATTTACAGACAGGGATCTGCCTTAATCATTCTGTTCACTTTTCCCCCAATGTGAATTTTCTGGTGTTTGCTGAGATTTAACTTCAAATAGGAGCTTTCCCACATTCATGACAACCATAAGGTTTCTCACCTGTTTGAGCCACCTGATGTCTAATCAGGACTGATTTGAGCATGATTTCTCATGCTTGGTACATTTACAAGGTTTCTCTTTTGTATTCTCTTGCTGTGTAACATTTAGGGCTGAGTGTGTGTGTGTGTGTGTGTGTGTGTGTGTGTGTGTAACTGGGAGTTGAACCCAGGGCTTCAACACTAAGCCAAATCCCCAGCCCTTTCTTTTTACTTATTATTTTGAGACCAAGTCTCAATACACTAAGTTGTTCAGGCTTGACTCAACCTCACAATTCTCCTGCCTCAGCCTTCCAGAGTGTTGGGGTTATAGGCATATACCACCACGCTTGGCTTAGGACTAATTTACAGTAGAAGGGCTTCCCACACTCAACACACAGGGTTTTCTTCCTTATAGCAAACTGATTTATGGAAGATTTTCCCACATTCATCACATATGTATGTGTTCTGGTGTTCAGTGAGGTTTGACTTCACACAAGACTTGCCACACTCCTGACATCCTTAAGGCTTCTCCCGCTGAGACTCCTCAGATGGATGGACTCTTAGGACTCTGTACACCTGTCACACCCATTGGTTGTTCTTTCTGTCTGCTATGTGTGTGCGGGGAGCCTTTCCTTTAAGCTTTACCACATGCCTTATATTCAGGTTTCTTTGCTGGGTGAGTTTTTTGCATCTCTGAGTTGTGATTTCTGGATGGTTTTCCCACATCTGTTATTTCATGTGGTTCCTCTCATGTGTGTCTCCTCTGATGGTCAATGAGGTATGAATACTGGCAAAAAGGTTTCTTGCAATAAATATATTCAAGGCTGTCCTCGCCTACGTGAGTCCCAGGATCCCGAGTACGCTGATGCTTGTGATTTCCCACCTCAGGTATACCCTTTGGCGTCATAAAATCGCTCTCCAGTAGGAGGATTTCTTGCTTATGATCAAGAAACAATTCCCACAGGTGTTATTCTCATTTAGCACTAACACTTGACTCCAAACCACATTTCAGGGGCATGCCACAGAGTGCCACCTCCTGAGGAGACCAAGCTTGCATTCAGAATCTTAGTGTGTTGCTGTGGAGAAGAGAATGCATCATGAGCGTGTTTCTTAGTTTTCTTGGTTTCTCTTTATCAGATCATTTAATATATGGACTTCCCAAAAATGAGAAAAAGTAAGTGTACTTTAGGACATTAATACATGGCCTATGTAAGTGTGGTTTATTGCACTGACCCTCTTGAGGCTTTGGGATGAAGTCCCAAGTATATATTTCTCCATAGTTTGGAAAAAATAAAAATAAACCACCAGCTCTAGTGGAAAGAGGAGTAAAATTAGCAATGAACACATTTTCTGTTTGTGAATTTCACACTGAGAAGTGAAGGGGACATCATCCTGAGGAACAGTGAGAGGAGAGCTGAGGAGAGACGCTCACTATCAGAATGAGCCCAGCTGTAACCATGAGTGGGAAACAGAAGGGAGGCCACCTGTCAGCAGTGAAGTGCCGTAAGCTTCAGCCATAACCCAGAGCTCTGGGAAGCTGAGGAAGGAAGAAAACAAGTTTGAGCCTAACCTGGGTAACTTAGTGACTTAGCAAGAACCTGTGTCAAAATTAAAAAAAAATAAATGGCTGAGAATGTAGCTCAGTGTAAAGGCCCGTGTTTAACCCCCAGTATGAGAAGATGACGGAAGAGGAAGAGGGGGAGAAGGAGAAGGAGGAGGAAGCTGCTTTAGCCAAGCTGTAAAACATACAGCAGACTACCCATATATCAACTAGTGAGTAAGGTTTATTTGCGTATTCCAGATACCCTTAAACAGTCCACAGTGAATATTTCCTAAAATAATTGCTCTCCAACACAAGTGATAAATGTGACAATCTTCCTCAGTGCCTGCTTTTTTAGCCTTGGCTCTACTGAAAACTCAGATTATCTTCCAAGAAATGCATGTCTGTCTGCCTGTCTGTGTTTTAAAAATCTGGCCCCTTGGATTCCATTTTCTTAAAAATGTGGAAGCAAGTCTCTCTGCATACTCTTCAAAAACACAAGTTTGACAAGTATTAACTGTATCCAAATACAACTTGGAAAACACCTGAGTTTCAATAACTTTCATGTTTCCTTCTGCTGCTGCTGTTGAGATCTACAGCATCCCTCAGAAAACTCAGGTGTTCAGTGAGATTTTTGTAAGAGACTGGATCACAGGGCTGCTATACCTGCAGTGGATCGATGCACTGAAGAGTACACAGCTACACGTGCTGTTGGGAGGCGGGGCCTGGTGGGAAGAGGTGTTACTGAGGCCTAGCTCCATGCCTGCCTGGTTCCTCCCTTCTCTCTGCTTCCTGGCTATCAAGGCATGAGTAGCCTCCCTCCACCCAATCCCTTTTACCACACCATTTCTGCTCTGGAGCTAGCCAGTTATGGACAGAAACAGAGCCAAAATAAACTCTTCCTTTAAGTTGTGGGTGTCATGTATTCCAGTCTCCCAACCACAACCTGTGTTCCTAGAAGATGCTATTATATCTCTGATTGCCTTTGATCCACTCTCAGAAGACACGTATCTGGAAACTTTTATTTAAAGTACAGCCATTAATACATATCTGTACTCCCAGCCTCTTATGGAGGAACATGAAGGCCAGCCTGGGGAGTAGAGCAAGACCTCATCTTAAACCAAAAATATTTAATTTTTAAATAAATAATTTTGGGGGCTGGGGAGATAGCTCAGTAAAGTGAGCACTTGTCTGGCAAGTGCAAGGTCCTGAGTTTAATCCCCAATACCACTAAATAAATTAATTAATTAAAACACAGGGTATAGACTGTTAATGATCTCATGTCACCCTATTGCCTTACGAATCAGTATAAGAATGTGATATAGAGCAACTTGGAACATGCTTTCTGAATAAGCCCACCTATTGACATAGTAGGATAACATATCACTTATATATTACACATGAAAGTAAAAAAGTCTGGGTGGTAATAAAAGCCTCTAGTAATAACCATATGCTCTTGGGTATCAACACAGGATATGATCAGGTCTGAGTTTCTTGTATCTCAGTCACCAAATGAAATAGAAATTCTACAAAGGAAAATAACAGTGACTAAAACAAGTCCTTCAAAACAGAGATCAAAATTTCAGCTCAAACATAGATTTTTGTGTGAAAATAACTCCTAAAAGCTGAAGTGAAAATAACTCCTAAAAGCTGAAGTTGTTCATGTTCTAATTCACCAGGTTCTACTGACTGTCATAAACAACTTTTCCCTTTGGGCCTGCAATCCAAAGGAGTTAAGAGACCTTTGTTCTGGCGCCCTTCACCTGGTAGTCCTGAAGGCTGAGTGGAGATGCTTTTCTTGAGGGACCACTTGTCTCCGTTTCCTAGCAGCCACCAAAGCAACTGACCCAACCAGGGAAGAACCAGCCCAAGCTTCAGAGTCCTGGCTTGATCCGGATGACTTGGGCTGAGTGTCCCCTCAGCCAGGCCCCAGGACACTGAGGACCAGCATGTGCCTCTGGATTCCTACATGCTGTTCCAGCTTTCTCCTATGTGAATGTCATTCTGGTTTCATCTCTCTGCAAGGTTTCTTTTGTTTTGTCATCTGAATATTTTTTAAACTGGGAATTGAACTCACAACTTCATGTTTACAGGCAGATGCTCTGCTGCTGAGCTATCTCCCTTGCCCTGTTTTGTCATCTATACATTGCACATTTTCCTAATGAAGCCTGATGCCTCCCTTTTCCCTGTGACAGCCATACTGGTGTGATTTGATTGACAGTTGGCATGCCTCATCCTCTTGATGCCCAGGGCAATGAGCTCCACCGTTTTCTGCCCCCTGGTGGGCTGCCTGGAAGCCACCCTCTAGTTCACCCCATGCTCCCTTCCTGGAGCCACAACACCCCTCTTCCACTCTATCTGCTCAGGTGCTGCTACTATAGCATATCTGACAGGCAAAGAGCAGGGAAGGACTAGGCCCCACTGCCCTATCCCCAAACCTCAATGGGCAATGCCAAACATTGCCACTCTGCTTGGGAAGTTCCTTGCAAATGGTGGCAGTCCCAACTTCAGCCCAGCCATTTCTGTGAAAACAGCAGCAGCTCTTAACCAAGCATCCACTTCTCCCTGCGTTCTCTCAGCCTGTTACCATGGCAGCTGCAGCTGTCCTCAGTGCCTCACAGGAAATGATTGCCTTGGCTGCCACTGGCATGAAACAGACCTGTTTCAGATGACTGTGCCCTGTAACCACTCCAGGTGACCCCACTGCATCACTACTCTAAAAGCCCCCAGTAGGTCCCCAGTAGGTTGCACATATGCAGGAAACTGCCCCTCTGTATAGGAAGGGTCCTTCCCTCTGGTGCACTATTTCCCTGTGCAGTAGCTCGGGCTCCAATAACAGCCTTGCCTAGATGGTCCTGTTGCCTACCTGTGGCTCTTATATTGCGCAGAGTGGGGTATGTTGCTTTAGGAATGAGCTGGAAACACTAGGGGCTTTTGTCTTGAAGAGATCCAGAGAACATGAGCATAGTGGAGACCAGAGGGAGAATCCCAGAGAGGAAACAGAAGCTTTTAGAAGAGCTCCAGAAAGCTGCCAAGGGGATGTGAGCCCTCCTTGCTGAGGAGGTGATGGAGTGACCGAGAGACAGCAGGAGCTGTGACACAGTTGAACACTAAGCTGTACCAGTGAGATTTAAGAGGCATTGGCACTCAGAGCTGAGAGCTGTGACACTAACAGCCAAGAGCCGCTAGCATCAAGAGAAAGCTGTAGTTTGCTAGTTCATGGTTTCTATCCAAACTGAGCAAAAGAATCCCCAGCCTATTTGAGAATATCAAATGGTTTTAGAAAAAATTCAGCCCCACATTAACATAATTTATTGAAATTCTATTGCTGTTGCACCAACCAAGCCCTTTAGGGTTTCCTTGCCACGCTGCTGGGAGCAAAAATCCATTTCTTGTCTGGACTCACACCCAGGAAGCATTCACCAACTACTCCCTAGAAACTTCTCTAGTGATCACCAAAATCACCGCATTCAACACTGAATTCCCAGTCTCACTCTTTTCTCAGCATATACACAGAAGCTGATGTCACCTTCTTATTTTTTATTTTTATTTATGTATAGTACAGGATCTACAGGGTCTCGCTACATAGATTGGACTTGCGGTGATTCTCCTGTTTTCAGCCTCCCAAGCGCTGGGATTTCAGGTGTGCACCACCATGCCCAGTCTCAATCACCGGCTCAACATGCCCCAGGGGCAAGGGCTGGGCCAGCACGGCAAGCCCAGAGTTGAACCCCAGCGGCTGTGCTTTGCCTAAGCAGGCACTTTAGTCTGCTGAGCTTTTGGCTTGCCTTATGTCACCTCCTTTTAAAAAAATTCTTTTCAATAATATATTCATATAGCTCAAGGTTTGAGATACAGAAAAGAAAACAAAATCTCTCTCTCCCCAGTGTTGAGCAGTCACCCAACTCTCTCTCAGAGCTCTGAATGACTGCTTTTCTGTGCATCCTTCAGCACATTTGGGTAACTTTATGGGAGGTGTCCTATTAGCGTATATCTTGATTTCCTTAAGAGATCTCACAATTTCATTTCCTGCATCAACCTGTCCTTACTTTAGTGTGAGGAATATGATACAGCCATAGCACTATTACATTCAGAAGTACTGCTTAGATATTTTATATACATGTATTTATGTATCTGCATATCTATATGATATAAATGTTACATATTTTAAAATTTTATTGACACACTTTTGATACACATAATGATCACATAGGAAATTTGTACCTGTACACAATATATTGAGTCTTCTTTTCCTCCCATTATGCTCCCCTCCCTTCAGTCCCTCTTCCCCTCATTTACAAAAGTTTTGTTTGCATTTATTCTTTTTCTTTTCCCTTTCTTCCCATTTCCCTCCTCTTGTTCCCCTTCCCATCTCTCCCCCTTCCCATTTGAACATTTTCTTCCTACTTTCCAATATCTGTTATACATTTTGGACCTTAGTAACCCTTTCAGACAACAGAAACATAATGTGATATTTAAATGTGTGTCTAATCTATTTCATTTAAAAGCATGGTTTCAAGATCTCCCATTTACCTAAAAAAAAAAAACAAAAAAACAAAAAAACAAAAAAAATCCCTCTAGCTTATCCTCCTTCTTAGCAGAGTAGCACTCCATTGTATAGAAAAACTACATCTTTATCCATTCATCTAGTGATGGGCATTTGGGCTGTTTTAGATATTACAAATTGTGCAGCTATAAATATGGCTATGTACAGATCACGGTGGTAGATGCTTTTAACTCTGTCAGGAAGATAGCAAGAAGAGGAAAAGCTGGGTCAAGTGGAACTAGTTTTCATTTTTTGAGGAATCTCCACACTGATTTCCACAGGGGTTGCTCAAGTCCACACTCCAATCAATAGTGAAGGCCTCCTTTTTCTCCACAGCCCAGCCAGCATAGCATTTGTTACTGGTTAATTTCTTTTTTTCTTTCTTTCTTTTTTTGTGGAACTGGGAATTGATCAAGGGCCCTTGTGCTTGCCAGGGAAGCATTTATTCCACTGAGACATCTCCCTGGCCCTGGTTAATTTTTGACAATAGCCATTCCTTCTGGGATGAGCTGGAATCTCAGCATTGTTTTAATTTACATTTCTCAAATGATCAATGAGATTGAACATTTTTCCTGTATTTATTTGCCTTTTCTACTTCTTTAACTGAGAAGTGTTTTTATTTCAGATGCCCATTTTTTAATTGGGTCTTCAAATTTGGAGGGGTCTTATTTTTGAGTTATTCATATATTCTGGATAGTAGTCCTTTGTCTGAGGAACAGCTGGAAGATTCTTTCTCTCATACTGTGGATTTCCTCTTCACTCTGTTGATGGTTTCTTTTGCTATGTAAAAGCTTTTTATCATCTTCCCCCCTTCCCCCGTACCTGGAATAGAACTCAAAAGCTTTTTAACCTAGCTGTTGATTCTGTGTGATAGTATCTGTGTGATCAGAGTTTTGTTCACTAAGTCTTTGCCTACACCGCCTTCAAAACTCCTACTTATTCTATGTTCCAGCAGACTTAGTGTTTCTGTTTTAATATTTAGATCCGTGAGAGATATAGGTCTAAGAGTAGTCTTAGGCACCTTTTAGTTGAAAAGTTGTTCCAATTTGATTGTGTGAACACTGTTATTGGAAGTCTGATTTCTATTCACAACTTACTGATCCTGGACATTTCTCGTTTGAGGACCCACTTATCTCCCACCTTCTTTCAGAAGAAACAATCTGAAACCTCCCTGAGCTCTTTCCTGGGGAGGTCAGGAAAGGCGGAAAACAGTATATCTTCTGGCCAGACATGTGCTGAACCAGATAAAAGCTTCCCAGGGTCTGGGCAGACCGAGAAACAGAGGAAGTGGGGGAGGAGAGGTGCTATTTAGGGTAAGCAAAGACATTATCTTCCCTCTGGTGTAGCCCTCCAAGTCCCACTGGGGTGGTGGCCTTTCACACAATTCAGCGGGCACCGCTTCTGCACCCAGCCAAGGGACTGGAGTCAGCACGGGCTTCTGTGGGTGTGATGAAATCCTCAGCCTCAGCCCCATGCTGTAAACTCCTTTCCCAGGTGTCCTGGATCTTTTTTTTGAAGCTATGACAGGTCTCTGTCAGTGGTTTAGAGGAGAGATTCTCTGAGATTCTCATTCTCAGGCCTTACACCTCACTGCAGGAGGGTTGCTGGACCCAGCATAGCCTCTGTGCACAGAAACCAGTGGATCCAGGAGGCCACGCCCAGAGCCCAGAGCCCCTGCCCAATAAGGACTTCCAGAGCTCCACCCACATAGGGCGGGGCTTTTATGGTCCCACCCCACCCCACAACCTCCCTAGTTTCTTCCCTTCTACCCTGGCTTCACCTTTCATCCCACACACCTCCTTCACTTTTGCCATCCCCCCATTTCCTTTCCCCCACCTCTCAGTTCTACTCTCAGGCTAATAAAAAAATATAATCAAATTATTCCAGCCAAGGAATTTTTTTTTTTTTTAATGCTGTACTAGAGATTTACACAGAACTATGCCTCAGGCCTCACTCCTCACTGCTACCACCTTTCTTTTTTGTATTTTGAGATAATCTCACTAAATTGCCCAGGCTGTGTTTGAACTTGGGATCTTCCTACCTTACTTAGCCTCTCAGAGTGCTGGGGTTACAAGCGTGCAGTGCCCCCCTTTTTCAGAAGCAGTGAATAAAAAAATGGAGGTAATTCAAAACACTCAAATGAAAAGAAAAAAAGTACTTCTTCCTGTCTCACAGACGGGACTGTGACCATTAGATATGCACCTGGCTGACATTTTCACTTTAAAAATAAAGGCGTGGTGGTGGGGAAGTCCCAAGTTGCTGGATAAGAGTTCTGGAACAAGGGCCTGCCAAATAGGTCAGCGGATTAAAGCATCTGCTTAAGCAGATGCAGGGGCCAGGAGTTCAGTCCCTGGGCCTGCCCAGCCGGCCACATGCCTGTGATCCCAGCACTTGGAAGGCTGTAAACAGGATGATCACTATGAGTTGGATCTACGTGGTGAGACCCTATACACCCTGTACAACTTGTCCTAAA
>NDGM011055713.1:0-11926 GCA_002564305.1 Octomys mimax
AATTAAGAATTATAGATGTACAGGCATGCGCAAAATCTCTTAAGAACCTTTCTCCCAGTGTCCAGTGTCCTAGTATATTCTTATATTGCTAGACATCTGCAGCTGTAAGGAGAAGTTGGACTTTATATTCCCTTCCACACCTGGGTCCTCTTCTAGGGATATGTTAAGGTGTGAAGTAGAGCAGAAAGTAGCAAACGTTTCAGGTCAACTTATGGGGTTTAAAGCTGTGTGTGGAGCTAGTGGGGCTTAAGACTATCTGAGAAGCATGATGAGGGGCTGAGTAACACAGGGCTCCTCTGAAGCACTAGGCTTTAAGGGGACCTGGGTCATTTGTAGGGGACCAACCTGATTATTGGCCTGGAAATTGTCAGGTGGAGGTTGCCAAGATCTTTTATCAAACAGATCAGAAAAGCTCACATCCCCCAAGTGACAACTAGGGTTCTCAAGATGGGGTCATCTAGAATAATACTTGTAGGTTTTTGGGTATGTTCCCTGCCTTGGTACCTGAATCAGCCAGTTTTCTGCCTTGTCATGATCTTTTTTATTGGAAAATGGTATAAGAAACCAAGACTTGTATGCTGACAACTATGCCATTTTATGAACTACATAATAAAAAAAGTCAGATAAGTGAAAGAACTTGTATCCAGTAGCAAAGTTAACCTTGAGTAAAAGTTTCACTATCTTCCCTCTCACATTTCAGGGGTGCAGTTTTTGGGTATATAAATAAGAAAATACACCTTTGTCCCCAGGCTCTAGATAGTCAGTGTGTCCTGCAGTTACATGCATTTGAAGTCTTCTCATAAAAAAGATGAAACCTAGGAATACAGTTACTGCAGTTTGACACAGGAAACAGTGAAGTGCCATTTCCTGAAACAGGACAAAAAGCATCAGAGGTGTCCTTTCATGCTCAGAGGCTCTGCAGCAAAATTTATTTGTGTGCATACCTTATCACTTCCAAGATCTTTATAAATTTGTCATACTCCTTTTTGATGTGCCTCTTTAAAGCCATATAGACCTAGAACCTGCATACTGGCATGCACATCTATAAAAGTAAAAAATGACTTCAGTAGTTTGAAACGTGAAAACTACTGCAAAATAATGAACACTAATGTACATTGTTCCTTTTAGGGAGAAACATGTAACATATTTTCCAACTGTCTTAGGCATGTGTGTGATTTATTTATAAATTAGTGCATAAACATTTTTAAAACTGAAAATTCTTTGGTGTCAGAGGTGAAGGATAGTAAGCATATTACAGTTATTTATAGTCCAATTTTCCATTTTACAAGTATATATCTCATTGTACTATCAGTGCCTCAGATTGATTTTTTTAACCTGTACACATGTGACCAATAGAACTTATGCATTTATAAACAGATACTAATGTTTATTAACATTGTAAGTTACTACTAAGATTATTCCAGCCTTTATGGATGATACAAAAATGAGTAAGTCAGGGGGCTGGGGAGATGGCTCAGTGGAATATGCGCTTCCCTGGCAAGCGCAAGGGCCTGAGTTCAATCGCCGGTTCTGAAAAAAAAAAAAGAGTAAGTCCCAGTTCATGTTGATAGAAATGTTCACCTCACCTTCCAAAACTATGGAGCTTATACATCAAATACTAAAACAAACACTCATTGTTTAACAAATTATCAGGCAATCCATATAATATTGGTTTTTTGCTATTTCCATTAAAAATTGTTTAAAGTATTTACAGTGTAACTGGTTGATAATTCAAATCATCTGTTAGGAAACTGATAGTAATCATTTATGAGTTTCAGTCACTACATTCACATTTTCCCTAATGAATACCCTACACTAATACTGAATCCATGATAGAAGGAAGGCTCTTACTTATGTCCCAAGTGAGGAAAATGTGAAATATAGCTGGGATGAAGATTTTCTTTAATGCTTCTGGTATATTATAATTGTGATTATTTCCAGTACTGAAGACAGACATAATTGCTCATTTTATTTATTCTTTCCTTAAAAGAAATTATAATAGTGTTGTCGTCCAATCAGTCATTCATATTACTAGATATATCCATGCAAAATTAGAAGAAAGCAAAAATGAAAGAAATGCATAGGAAATTAAGAAGAGAAAAAGTACAAACAATTGAAAAAGGAGACAAAGGCAATTAAAATATTAACATCTTTCCATAGACTATCAGAAATGCACAGTACAGTTGTCCAAAACACCCTGCTTACCTACATAGATAAATCACTTTTGCCCATTCCCTCTGCTGTCCTTCTCCTCAAATCAAATTTCTTTTTGAATAAATTAATTCCCTTTTCCCAGTTTCTATTGTACTATTCAGATTCCATTTTTCTCTTTCAGGTTCTCACATTAAGGAGACAATAAGATGTTTTCACGTGTGGATTTTATTTATTTTACTTAAGAGTATGTTCTCTAGTTATATCCATTTACCAACAAAAGACTCAAATTTATCCTGTCGTATAGCTGAATAATACTCCATTGTGTAAAAATCCATCTTCTTTATCCATTCTTCAGTTAATGTGCATCTGAGTTGTTTCCAGGGTTTAGCTATGACAAACTGCACTGCTATAAACATTGGTGCACATATATAAGAAACTTCTGCTGGTACACATAAATGTTTAACTATGTACCTGAACACTGTGGTGGAACTAATAAAAGCTTATTGTTTGGTGGCATTTGTGTGACAGATATCCTATTACACTTTGCTCAAATCTCAATTTTATGACATGAAATGAAAAAAGATTCTTAGGAATAATTTCTCAATGAAAAAAGTACACACATTAAAAGTGGAACATCCCTAAGGGCTGGACAGATAGCTCAGCAGACTAAAGTGCCTACTTAGGCAGAGCGGAGTAGCAGGGTTCGATCCCCATAATGCTGTGCCAGCCCTGCCCCTGGGGTACACTGAGACAGCGAATGAAACTGGGCTTGGTGCCATGCAACTGTAATCCCAGCAATTGGGAGGCTGAAAACAGAAGGATCATTATGAGTCGGATCTACCCAGGGAGACTCTGTAGACCCTGTACTAAATACATTGTAGTGGTTGATACATTGTGTCAATTTGGCTGGAAGATTCCTAGCAATTCCCAGCTGGTGGAGCCCTTGGGGCACAACTGGGCCTGCCCTGGGGTACAATTTGGCTCCACCACGGGGCACAGATTGGTTCTGCCCTAAAGGGTGAGGGGCCTGCCCCAGAGTGACTCAGCACAAAGAGACCATATAAAGGGACTGAAGAAGGGGTTGAAGTTCCACTTCCTCCGAAAATCTTCAGTCTTCTCATTCAGCTTGGACTTCACCGCCTGGCTTGCAGCACAGACTCTTCAGCCTCCAGCTTGGATCCTTCAGTTTCCATCACAGACTCTTCAGTATCCATTTCAAACTCTTCAGCCTTCCATCACAGACCCATCAGCTGATTGATAGAGACTTGCATGGAGCACTGCAGTGAGCTTCAGACCTTGGGACTGACTCTTTCAGTTTGGGTTGTGTAGACACCCTCTGCACACTTCCTCATCTGACTTTGTGGCTGACTGTCATAAACCAATCTTGTAATTTATTATACACTGTCCATCTTGTATTAATAAAATGAAACATCCCTAATTTCTTAATTTTTAGAGCATTTTAATGCTTGTCATTTTTATATTTTTATTTTTAAACAATACAAAATAATGAATGGAAAAAAAGCATTATAAGTGATACAAGGCTTCACTAAACAAAGTAGTAGGGTTTCAACTATAGTTGCTGCAGTATATGATATCATTTTCAAATTAGTTGGTCACACTACCAGATATAAACATGTAAGATCTGTTTAAGAAAAAAAATAACAAAGAAGTTATAAGAAATTCAAAAGAGGAAAAAAAAAATCACTGTGAAGAGAAAAAAATATTCAACACTAAGTGCTCCTTATCTAATCATTTCTGAAGTCTGAGAAAATATCTTTGATTTTAGTTTAATTTCATTATGAAGTTCAAGAAAATCCAGGTTTCTTATACATTCTAAGAATCTCTTGGTGGAACAGACCTAAAAGAACGAAATATGATCCTTCATACTAATCAAATTTAAATGAACCTGTGAGAAAAAGGTAAAGGGATTTACAAAATTGAACTAAAACTCAGTTCTTCCCTTTCTAAGTCTTGGTGAACACTCAGCATACTAAAAAAGGCAAAGCTCTCTGGTCTCCGCTTTGGCATATTATCATTCCTGAAGTGACACTTGGACTAACTTGACTAATATGTAAAGATTTCATTTCCCTCTTTGAGTATTGGGTAAATTCTTCCCATCTAACAAAGGAGAAGATTATTAACACACCCCAGAATTTCTTGCTTTTCTTTTGGTAGATAATGTGAACCAAAAACAATAATATCTCATGGTTTATCTTTAAATCATTCATAGTTTAAGCCACTGAAGGCTCAGTTCTGGAGAATATGTACCTCATCCAAATTTGTATATCACTCATATTTTCATGGTGCTAAGAAAAATATATATACCAAAATCTTATCTCCTTAAAGCATATAAAACAAAATAGATTCAAAAGACATAATACTAAGTAAAAGTTGGTCTCCAACAGTAATGTAGGCTTCAGGTAGGGGCCCTGGGTAACTATGTTGTTAAGAGATTTTGGAGAACAAGAAACATGACAAATGCTTAGGAAGCCAAAGAATTTGACACAGTACTCTTTGGTTTTCTTTACTCTTGCTGCATAATCCCATCCCGAGCATCTATTTCATGACCTGTTTGTTTGGGATCAAGTTTTTTTTTTTTTTTTTTTTTGGTTCAATGTCAATGAAAGCAGGAGCTGGAAGACTGGCCAGGGAACCAAATCTGACCCACTTCCTTTTAAAAAATGTAATGTTTTATTGTAATTTAGCCACAGTTGTCTTTTGTTTTCACATTGCCCATGGTTGCTTTGTGGCTACAAGGAGCTGAATAACTACAATACAGACCACAGCACCACAAAGTCTGAAGTGTTTCCTGCCTGACTCTGGAATCAACTCATTACTTTAGCTTTACGCTAAACCATCTCACAGCCAAAGTAATCATCTGGTAAGCATCACTGACATTTCTTCACTGAATAAAACAGCATTTCAAACCCCAGACCTTCTCATTTTCACTCTGAAAAGAGAACTATGTTCAACATGTTAGTTAAGAAAATAAAAAGCCTAGCATGGGGGAAACTTGGAAGAATTCATCTAACTCCAATAGTGTTCTCCACATGAGTGACTCAAAGTCTGAGACTGTAGAGGACAGAAGCATTTTATGTCCCTTTACAGTTTGTTATTAGTGATGTTGTAAGAAGGCACAGACATTTCTACCACAGGGCTGGTTTCTTTTGCATGCACATGTGCATACACACACACACACACACACACACACACACACACACACACACACTCATGGCCTGCAGGGACCCAGCCTCTCCTCTCATTTCCTAGGTCCATGCAGATGCTGACCACCAGCTGGCATAAATGAGAGATGATGCTAACTTTCAACAGATGTCTTTCTGACCCCAAAGATAATGGAAATGACAAATAATAACTTTGTAATTACCTTCACTTCAACCAAGGCAGAAGCTGAAAAATAACCAGATGAGAGCTCCAGGGGACATGTGGGACTGACTTCTCCATTAAGCATGTTTAAGTGTCTCCCGTGCTGTGTGGCTCAGGAGCTGTGCCAAGAGAGCAGGGAAGGCAGCCACACATGCATTCAGCCATAAATCTTCCTGGCCCCATGATAAACAAACAAGATTTCAGCATCTGCACGCACAGCTGATGAGAAGTGGAGAAAGGAAGATTAAATAGAAGCCAGGGCACTGTTGGAGCTTGGAGTTCTACAGTGCCTTGGATCATATAAAAGTCCTCTAATTAAAAATACATCGTAAAGGCTCACATTTTATTTTCTTCTCTGTTGGCTGGGACTAGGCCATAAGAAGAAACAGTAGGAAAGATAAAAATGAGTCAAATGAAATTTGAACTGATGCGTATTTGCCTTCTGCTGATACTCCTGGTTTGGGACTGCCTTAGAAATCAGTTGTGAAATGTGATGCACATTTCTGATCTTAACCCATGACAGCATGGTTATCCAGCCTCCATGTGCTGTAGCGAAGAGAGATTTTTGAATACTGGGAGAATTTATGTTGAAGAATCTGGAATTTTTTTACAGTATTTAACTAACTACCTACATGTGATCAGAATTTGAGGTCAAAGAAAAAGAACTCATAGCTGTGATGGTTAATTCTATGTGTCAAACTGATTGGACCGTGGAGTGGACAGATATTTAGGCAAACATTATCCTAAACACTTCTTCAAAGGTGTTTATAATGATAATATTTAAATCAGTAAATTGTATAAGGTAGCTTGTCCTTCCTATGGAGAGATGCTGAGTCTAATCACGGAAAGGATTGAGATGAACAAAAATGTTGACTTTCACCTAAGTGAGGAAGAATAAATCTGCCCTTAAACCTAGGAGTCCGATTGGTTTTTTTTTTTTTTCTGCCTTTGGACATGAATGGAAACATTAGATCTATGGCTGGGTCTTGAGCCTACAGACCTTTGAACTGGAACACCACCCCGAGTCTCTAGTTTGCTAACACTCCCTGAAGATTTCAAGCTTAGCAGTCTCCATAATTATGTGGGTCATTTCCCTGTAATTCACTTCTTCCTATGTAGATATGGGTCCTATTGGTTCTGTTTCTCTGGATAACTCTAAGGTATCACTGAAATGGAGTCTAGAATCTCAGGCTATGCAAGAGATAGCAAATATATTATTATGGAAATCCTCTTTGTAAATCCTCCTGGTGTTCCTCCATAAATACCAATTATTGCTCTATAGTTATACCAGTAGGAACTGTGTGAAGACCACTGTACTTACCATTTTCAGGCTAAACATCTGTATTTATCTAATCATCCTTCAGTCAGCCCAGATTTGAGTGCTGCACCCACATAATCACTTCTAGGCCCCCAATATGGCCTCCTGCAGGTGTGGAGTAGTAAAGCTCTTGAATTCTGGTGCTGTCAGCTCCACAGTATAGGCTGGCCTTAACTTCTCAATGCTAAAGTTGATTTTTCTTTTCATCATATTAGCTTCAACACTGCTACCAAATTAAATGCCTCTGCTAAACTGCACCTTGCACCTCAGACAGTACAATTTCTTCAAATGCACAAACATCTTCCTAAGGCACTCTTTCAAGAGCTAGCTCTCAGATGTTCTCCCTTGAATCTGCTGTTCTTCTACTTAGACACCTAACCCAATGCAGCCACGTATTGGAGTTCCCAGATCCTTACTACAGTGAGCTCCATGAAGGCAGAAATGTTGATTTGTTTTGTTCACACCCCATGTTTAAGTCTCTAGGACCTAGAAGGTTCTCTACAAATACATTTGAGTAAATAAGCAAATCTATGATGTAACGCATCTACAGAGTTCTGTTGCCTATTCCCCTTATTGCATACTCTCAGCAGAGGTGCAGCACTGTCTGTGCAGGTATCAACCCGCTGGTCTGAGTCTTCTGTATTTCAAGCTCTCCCTCAACTCCCATGTCCTGTGAGAGCTCAAGGCATGCTCATTTTTACACTGTATCTCTCAGACTGTTTCCTTTTGGTGAGTTTGTTTCCTCACTTTCCTTCTGTTGATGTCTTTCAGTAGCCTCCCTAAATAAATTACTGTCCATTTTCATCCCTATTCTCATCTCATTTCATGTTTGGACCCAAGAACATTCACTTGCAGCCACAGTGCTTACAGAGTTACTTGGCGATGGCCTATAGATTCAAGTCCTAACCTTAGGCTTGAGGTTTGCATCAAAGTAGCTCACTGTTATTATCATCATTGCATGACACAATGTTATGGCTGTGTCTAGATGTCCCCCAAACCCTCATGTGGTCAAAGTGGAATATTTTAGAGGTGGCTGGCTCTATCAAGGACTTTCAATGTAGGGACTAAGTGCACGATGCTGGCATGAAGGATAGGATTAAAGGTGCCCCACGCTCAGTGTGGTGGCCTTGCCCAGTGGGTGGGAAACCTGGGTGGAATATGAAGGCAGGTGTGACTGTTACTGCTGCTTCACTGTTTGGCTGCTTTCTCCCTTCTTCTATATGAATTGTTTGCCCTCTGTGATGTTTCTCTGCTATGCCACTCTGCCTTGGAACCAACAAACTGTAAAGTTAAACTTCTATGAACTCAGCTCAAATGCTTAACTTTGAATGTCGGGTCTTTCATCACAGCAATAAGAAAAGGAACTCAGATGCCCAAGTAACTAAGACACCTAAGGATAGTTTTTATGTTTTATTTTCTTGCTGAAAAACAGCTCAAAAGTGTGTGTGTGTGTGTGTGTAAAATTAAATGAATGCTAGCAGTAAAGCATACTGTTTTTCCTAAATGGGAAATGGATTAATTTATCCATCATCGTACTTCCATCAAAACTATTCAGACCTCAAATTCCTTAGTGTCTTCCCATGATGGTCAGAGAAAACCCAAACTCCTTGGCAAGATTTTCATTGTTTCAACCCTTTGTGATTTGACCTATTCTTATCCTTCCAACTTAATTTTCATTTACTTTCCTAGGAGGTGCAAAATTCTTCACCCATAGTGTGTGCCAAATTCTCCCTTCTAAATTCTGCACTTGTTATTGCCTGTGACATTTTTATTTGTACAGCTAGGTATAACTCATAAAACCACTCATGGAGTGGCAGAAGGGCTACTCTCCCACACTGGATTCTAAAATTGTGTGAATTTGTACCTAAATGTACAGCTCTGGGTTCAGGATTGTCCTGAGTTGAAAATTGCACTGTATCTGCCAGCTTGTGAAAGTTGGGAGAGGAAAAACTTGAAGAGAGTTGGAGGTATTCTAGGACAATCAAGCAAAGACATGGTGAATGAGGACATAGTGGCCACACAAGGTGGCTGTGCCTGGGGGCTGTAAGTCAGGTGCATGGAGTTCAGGGAGGAGGGGAGTGGAGGAAGGCTAGAATAAAAGGCTGACCTTCACAAACATCGTTTCTGAGGTCAGTGAATTTCCATCTGGCCTTCCTGCTGACCTAGTGTTCTGCTACTGGTCTTCCAGCAAGCAATAAATCATGTGCATCACACCGACTTTCCTGTGAGTGTCCCACCTCTCGCAGACTGCACTGTCTCCTCCTCATCAGCAGTAACATCTAAAGCTGCTGAGTTCAGCACATATCATCTTGTTAGCAAGGTTTTCCCTTCAGTGCTGCCTCTGTGCAACTCAATCGCTCTAATGCTGACTGCTAAAATAGCTTGATGTCCAGATGTGGATTAAACATCTGAGTCAGGAGCTCTGAAATCTGTGCCTGCATCTTGGAAACATGTTGGCAGATGTGATAATGATTTATCGGTAGCACAGTTCCTTGAATATTCCAAAACCCTGAATAAACATAACTCACATTTACCAAGTACTTTCCATTTACCAGTTGTTTTTCTAAATATTCTATATATATGATATCACAAAATTTTTTAGGTGTACATGTCATTACTTCCCCTATTTGAAAGATAAGTTCAGTGAGGCATAGAAAGGCTCAGGAAACTCTCTAAAGTTACACAGTGGACAAGATTTGGAATTAGAATTTTAAAATGTAGCTCCACAATCCATGAACTTAAGTATAATCCTATGGTGCCTCTTTAAAATGAGCAAGACATATAGGCCCTGAAATATAGGAGATTTCTAATATTGATTTTGCTATAAACTTGGATTTTGGGTAAGTTAGACCCATGCTGAATTTACTTTGCTCTCTGCAGAGTGAAAGAATTTGTGTAGATGAGCAAAATCCTGACATTTTGACCTCCATAATCTCTATGAGAACTCTTTGAAAAACATTGTCTCCTTGAACATTTCATAGATCCATATTTGCAACAAAATGTTCAAATGTTTGCAAAATAATATATTTAAAATAGATTTTTAAATACAACTTTTCTATCATCTTTTTGCTCCCGCTTTCTTCTCATGACTCTTTGGATACTGTACATCCATCGTTCAGCTTTCAATTGTTTTTTCTTTGAAGCTAAACTATTTCTGTCAAACAAAGCATATAATTATATCTTGTTTTTTAAAATTTAATCTGATAAAGTAAGTCTTTTCATTGGAAACTTTACTGTATTCATATTTAATGTAATTATTAATATGGCTGACAGTATCATTTTGTTACTTGTTTTCTTACGCAATTTTTGTCACCCTACTGTCTTTCCATTTCAGCTATCTTTTGTGCTAAATCGATAGTTTGCATTAAAACATTTTAATCAGTTATTTGAGATTTTAGGCATTCTTTGAGTTAATGTTCAGAGTGATTTGCATGAGGAATTACAATATATGTCTTAGATTTATCACAGTCAACATCAGATTAATACTGACCTCATTCTTGTAAGATATGCCTCCATTGCCCTCCTTTACATCAGATGTAGTATATCTATTTATTCTGCAAACATAGTAATGGAGTGTCATAACCATTACTTCAGGCAATCTTATGGGTATATTTTAAGAAAATAAATATATATATTTATTTATTTATTTTCTTTAAATATATATATATATATGACAGACAGAGGGAAGATTTTATACTTAACCATGCATTTGTCTTTTCTGTGCTCTTCCTTTCTTCTTCTATATATAAGTTAACATCTGGTGTTACTTTCTTTCACCCTGAAGGACTGTCTTGTAATACAGATGTGTTAACAAGAACATCTGTCAGTTTTTCCTCATCTTGGAATACCTTTATGTTGCCCCAACTTGAAGAACCATTTTGCCAGAAAAGAATACTCGACTGACAACTCATGAACTTCTATTAGGTACTAAAGAAGAAATAATTCTCTTAGAACAGCATTTCTCAGAAAAATGTAGGTCTTGAAATCCAGTGACTATGGAGTATCTGTGGTCTAGAATGATTGCCAAACACTAATTTCCTCCCAAAAAGAATTTTCTGATCCTGTCAAATGTGATCACGTGTCTTCACCCAAAGAATATAAACTTGCAGTTTCCAAACTTAATTTTATTATAAAAAATTCTTCTATTACAGATCTCACTTTACTGCTATTCTACAAACAACATGGTGATACATATTAATCTAGTACAGACAGGTAAACTGAGGCACAAAGAGATGCTGAATGAAGCCCAGTGGTTAAAGCAATCACACCAGAGAAAAGATCATACTTTCATTGTGTTTACAATGAAAGTAGCACAAGTGTAGCACAAGGATCATGCTACTGGAAAAGAAAACATGGTCCTAGCGAGGGTTTTGACATTTATGGATAGTCAATAAATATGCTGTGATTTACTTATTAGTGGTGTTTTTGTTGTTATTGTTTCTGTTTTTAACTATTATCCTTCTTTTTTATCACACAATTTGCTCAGTGACTTAGAACATTTATTTTAATGCATGTAGTACAGGGTCTACTGGGTCTGCAGGGCCTACAGGGTCTCACTACTAGATCGGACTCATGTAGTGATTCTCCTGTTTTCAGTCTCCCAAGTGCTGGGATTACAGGTGCCTGTCACCATGCCCAGTCTCATTCGCCATCTCAGCATTCCTTGGGACAGAGCCAACATTGAACCCAGCCACTGTCCTCTGCCTAAGCAGGTGCGTTAGTCCACTGAGCTATCTGGCCAGCCCTTCAGTGGCTTGGAACTTTATTTTCACCTTCATGCACTCATCTATTTGACTGTTATAGCTCACAGAGATATATATATATATATATATATATATATATATATATGTTCTGAAGTCTAAACATCCCAGTTTTACAATTGCATGTTGATTTCTGAGGCATTATCAGGGCAGCCTGCAGGGCAGAACTAAGGCAAACTTAATTCTCCTTAATATCAACTCCAAGAGGAATTTAACTTGAAAATAGGATGATCATTACTATTATTACTATTTTTTTTTTTTTTAACATTTATTTATTTATTTATTTAGAGAGACAGAGAGAGAGAGAGAG
>NDGM011055718.1:0-21973 GCA_002564305.1 Octomys mimax
ACAGCTCAGCATATTAATATGGCTTTACTTTTTATACCTCATTTTTACACTTTTCTGCTGGATTGTTAAGACCAAGACAAAGCAAGACCTTTAAAAACATGTAAATCCAAAAACTGAAGACATGTCAAGGTTTACTTTTCTTCTCAATGTCTTGTGTCCTTGTAGAGGTAAAGAGCTTGATTACAAACAGACCATGTTGTTGTATTCAGGGCGCTCAGCACTCTCTAGTGATGCTAGGAAAGCTAACCAATGATTACAAATTTGTCTTCCTCAGGTAGTGGTAAGAATTAAATTATTATAAACAATCAAGTTAGGTAGAAATATTATAGACAGTCAAAAGAGTTAGGCCTTTAAGTCAGTCAATATAAAAGGTAAAAATGCATTATAACTGTGGCCAGAGGTGCATCTGATAGAGGTCAGGCCTCAAGACAAAGACATGACTCAGTCTACATGCTTCCCCCAAGGGATAAGTGGTAACACCTGGTCCAATAAAGTCTAGACTGACATCAGTCTCCTTGGTGGGTAATCAAAGCCCCAGACCCAAGAATTCCAGACCAAGACCCCATTCTTAAAAAATTCTTTGTTCTTTTCATATATACTTGCAATGTTACCTGTTTTAACATTAGATCAATATTACTTAACCTCCTATACTTATAGTCTTATTGTTTAATCATAGCTTTAATTCATGTTATACCCACCTGATGATTTTGCTCCATAAAAATACCTCGGTGAAGTGGCGACCATGGAAACCCATTCAGGTCACCTCCTATCTCTTTCAAGAACTATCTCTATCAATAAAATTTTATAGTCTTAACCTCTGTTGTTATTTAAAATTAATTCTTCAACTTTGAGAAATACAAACTCAACATATAAGACATTAAGCAAATTGAGAGTTACATTATATAATCTAAAGGTCCTCTGTCATCTGGAGGTTCCACAAAGATAATCAGAAAGAGTTTGCTCTTATTTTATAGGTGCTAGATTGGCACTCATTTAAATAACTAAAAGTTATTAAGCTTATCTGTCAATTGCTTAAGACGGGGCATAAAAATTCTTGTTTTTGTGTGCATTGTTTTTATGTTAAAAAGATGAAAAATTGAAACTACAAAGATAATGATTTTTCTTTAATGAAACATTTTGTATTCTTATTTTATGGGTGCTACATTTCAACTTACAATTTGTTAAACTTACTAGTGTTCCATGTTTGACCTGTTTGACAGTTCTGATTTGTAATCTTTGACAGCAGCACTAGAATAGTGTTAGAACATGCCCTAGTAGACTTTGATACTAACCAAAGGTAAATTTATACTATAAAATAGGTCTTTTTATTAAATTTAGTTCACATTTAAGAAATATTCATGTCTTTTCACAAGCCTTGAAACTCCGTTTGCCAGTTAAAAAGCAATAAGCCAACAATCATTCTTAAGACTTAGAGGACAATCACTTCTACACTCTAGAGGAAATGTCAAGCTTGTTGTGCTTCAGTTTTCTTTCTGCTCTGACTTCCCACTGTTGAGGAGGCAACCTTAGCTCTTGATATTCTCCACTTTTACCTTTCCAACTCAGGGTAAACTGTCTCAATAACTCACAGTGATCATAAAAAGAAAATATTTCCTTTTTTCAGATCTTTTCTTGCCATTTTATATTTTCCACTTTTTAGAGGCATGTCTCTGCTAAAAATTAGAGAACAAAGAACCTTAAGTGTTTCACTCTTTCCCTCCTATCCAATGACTAAGACCTCTTCAGCCTTATTCACACCAAAGACAAAAAATCACCTTAGATGAAAAATGCACGCAAAGTCCCTGGATTGATAAACATCAAAACTTTGCCCGTCCAGAAAAACACACATGAAAGCCATGTGCCGTCTTAGTGTGTGAGCCATTGTGTTCCTCAAGAGACTAAACCTGAGTTCCCATGGAAAAAACAACTTGTAGGTGAGACCAAAAAGAGCTATTTCCCAAGCACAATACTTAAGAGACCAAAACACATTTAGTCGAAGAGAAAAACCCCAACTTCCTACCTATCTCTCTCTCTACTCCTAGATCTCATTCTCATCATTTTTGTAAGAGATAAAAATACTTTCACTAATAAGCTGTGGTTGATAGATGATAGATGTGTTTTAACCTGTGAGCCTAACAAATGTGTTACAGATATAGAGATACAGAAGTTTTAGAGTAGATTTTAAATAAAACTTATCTATGTCTTGTTGCTAAAAGATTTCCTGGGTGATTAGGTAGATAGCACAAATGTCTTGGTGACTTCTTTGCCTTAGGGACCAGGGAAAGATTTTTCAGAGCCATTATTTGCCTCTATCTATCTCAGAAGATGATTTATTTTATAGGCTAAGAAGTACTCAGCCACTTTCAATTTGCCCTTTGATTTTTTCCCTCACTTTCTTTCAAAAACTTTAAAAAAAACAAACAAACAGGTGATCAGTTTTCTTGATTATTGCCTCAATGTTGCTAACAGTACTTCTTTCTTTAAACATGTCTGTTATAGCGAGGCTCAATATAGCTTGTGTTTCTACATACATACATTAGAGTTAATAATATGAGTTCCTAGGGAAGACAGGAATGTGACGCCACAAGGGTGGCTAGTCTGACCCTACCAGCTTCCGGTCACTCTTCAGATAGCAGCCACCTGCTCTGGAGTGGGGGGACACATTAAAAGGCTATAATCAAGTAGGCATTAAAAGATATGCTTATTTTCCTCTTAAATTTCAGATAGAAAATTCAATGTCAAGTTCTTTTACTCTTTTAAATTATATTCTTAAGTATTAAAAATTATTCAACTCTCACAGATTAAGAAAGAGCTATTCAATATTTTTGTTCACCTGTAGGTGGTCTGCCTACCCACTAGAAAAAAAATAAAATACATGGAGACACATTAATTATGATACTATTTCACAACTAAAATTATACTACAACAGAGAAAAAAACAGTCAAAACTACCTTATGTTTAGACTTCCTTTGCATTGAGCAATAATTCTTACTTATGTTCAAAATACAAATATAAGCCACAAAAAATACACCTCTGACCCTTACAGCACAATCAGATGCATCTACTATACCTGACCCTGTGGCTCCCACTTTTACCCTTCAAATCCTAAAGATGAGGTTTCCAAGGCAACCTTAATCAAAAACCTCATTCGCTATCACTAAGCCTGAGGTTCCCCCACCTCTTACCCTTTAGACACTAGAGCCAGGCTTCCAAGCCAACCATAATTAAAGCCTCTACAAGGCTACATCATCATAAGCTAATTTTTCTCAAGTCCCACAGGGACAATATCCTTCATGAAAATAAGTGGCAAATTTGACAGCACCCATGTCCATGAGTCCCTTTCTTTCAGTAACCTCAAATGGAACAAATAAGATCTAAAAACTTTCCAGTGACACTGATAAGTACATTAAGGTCTTTAAGAGACTTACTTAGACCTATAAACTAAACTAAAAGACATAATGGTGCACTTAAATCAAACATTACCTTCTAATAAGAGACAACCAGCGTTATAATCTGCTGTCCATTTAGAGATGAATATCCTATTGTTAATTTTAAAAGGCTCAAAGTAAGGGCCAAAAACATCCAGCCAGTTCCTACTAGAGCCCAAAGACTCCCTATACAAGATTGCTACTGGCCGACCAACCCAACAAAAGATTCTTTAAAAAAAAAAAGATAAAGAGCTAGCCCTTCAATTATTTTTAATTGTCAATTATTCATTAAGAAAAGACAAAAAGCCCTCTGCATTCTTGTATCATTTATAAGAGACATTGATAAAACATACATCCTTAGCTCCTGATTCAATAAAAGGATATATTACTCTTAAAAACAAGTTTATTAACCAGTCAGCCTCTGATAATTTTTTAAAAGCTACAAAGACTGGATTTTACTCCAAAGAGCTTAATTAATACTTTAATAATAATTGACTCTCCATATTTTATAATCAAGACCAGAAAGAGTCCAAAAAGAAAAAAAAAACCCACAGACCAATGTTGTGTCTGATTCTTGAGCCTCAACAAGACTCAATGACTAAACTCACCTGCTATACTGTAAAAATCTAGGCCACCTTAAAAGAGACTATGATAAAAACTGTCATGACAAGAGGCCCCCTAAGCCATGCACTGATTACAAAAGTCATCCTTAAAAGTCAGACTGCTCCCAGAAACAAAAGTTGTAAAGATCAGACTCATTTTCCCAGTTAGCCCAACAAGACTAAAGGGCCCTCTACCGTCTTGCTTTGGCCAAACTGTCATCTTCAAAGGGATCCAGAAAATCATGACTATTTTTAAGAGAACAGCTTGTTTCTAGCCACCAGTGAATGTCTCTTAGTCTTTCTTTTCAATTCTGGCCTTCCACCCAGCTGTCAATAAAAAGATACTAAAAAATTAAATAAACAACTCACTTTTCCTCACAGCCCTTATGCTATAATAGAGATGTTTTCTCTTCATTCCTTCCTTTGTAATTATACCCCAAAGTCCAGTTCTCCTAAGAAGAGATACTTTATCTTAAGTGGTCTACTGCTCACGCATCCACTCTCTTTGAGTACCCACACCTCCTGCTTAGCATCAAATTACACCTCTGCAGTGAACTAATGATCCATCACTTCAAAAACCCCACCAGAAAGCAAACTTTTTTTTTTTTTCCAGAACCAGGGATTGAACTCAGACTCTTGCACTTGCCAGGGAAGTGCTTATTCTACTGAGCCATCTCCCTGGCCCCCAAACTTGCAATTCAGTGAACCTTCTTAGGGGTTCTGTGGGCCCCAGATATAACAGGGGCAGACTGGGAGCCACAAGGAAGACCCAACCTCAGCTGCTTTTAAACGTGTGAACATGAAGAAGAGTTAGGATGACTGTAGGGGAGCACTCTTCAGGGTGCATCTGCATTTGTGAAGTTTGGTGTTTATGATCTCTTTGAATTGTGAAAGGGAATTTGATGGTCATTATAAGTGGAAGGGTAGGAGCCAGTGGGGAGGGACAGATTGATAGTTTGTGAAAATGAGGACTGTATTTCCCTGCACCTGTCTCCATTCCCTTGTCCTATATATTTATCTGTGTGTGTGTGTGTGTGTGTGTGTGTGTGTGTGTGTGCCTATGGACAACTTCCCCGCTGCTCCAATCCTCAGACTATTCACTTACAAAAGTATGTGGAGTTAAACATACATACATATATAGGGCCTCTCCTGGCTCTAAAAATCATTTTGTTCCTCCATTTCAATCTTTCAGTTATCTGAACATCCAAGAGAACTGTAAAAGCTATTGGGTGCTAGTAACTTTCTTTGACATGCAAGCCAAAGTTCTTGTCTTTTACTGCTGAACACACACATATCAGGAATGCACAGCAGCCAGTTCAACAGGGTCCCACTAAGTATGCAAATGTGTGTCCTTAGTGTGAATAACATATATCTTCCTTCACTGCCTGAATCAATTATCTTCATACTCATTGTCTACCTGTTTTGCCACAGTTATTTCTTGGAATGAGGCTAACAATATTTTACATCCTTGAACACCAGATAGTTGTGTCCAGCTCCAGATGTGCAGTTAACACTTAGACTTGTAGATCACCTAAATTGGCTGTTCTGGCCAATTACAATAGAGAACTTAAATGCACTGAAATTGTTCAGGCAGGCAAAACATTAAATAAGCCTACTATAGACATGTAGAAATACATCTTGTAAATTGCAGGAAACATGGTGAGAATATTTCTGCTGAGGCTCAGGCCATATTTAGCCAGCCCTTTCTAGTAAGGAGTGACTTGACGCTGAGCCTCACAAAAAGCAGTGATGCTCAACAGAGAGGCTCACATTCCTAACGTAAGCTTGCACCATGAAGCCTATGGCAGACTTGTTGGTGTCCACCAATGGGGGATGGTGAGTGGTGACCTCATTCATTTTCTTACCAAAAAGGTATTTTGATTATCCTAATGTGTTCACCCATTTATGTCAGGGCTCTGCAAATCTCAGACTTGCTACTGTATATCCTACTTAAGTAGCTTTGATTGGTATAAGATGGACAAGCAGAGAGAAAAGCCCATTTCCCTCCCAGGAGCTACCAAGTAGCCAGGGGATGCTTCTTCTGGGCTGGTCCCAGACTTGATGGCACACAGCAAGTCAGCCCAGCCATGAGGGCAGGATCTCTGAAAGAAGTCTCTTAAAAGGCAAACTTATGATCAGGCTTCTCCATCTCAAATACCATACCTTTTGCACCTCCCTTCTTGGGACAGGATGTAGGCTTCCTGAGGGTAATGCTATCAGTCAAATTCAAGGATCACTCAGACCCTCCGCTCTCCTTTTGTCCCATTCTCTCTTTGGTGCTCATCAGGAGAGACCTGGCATCTGAAAGCCTAATGATGGAGAACACCTGAGCAGCCTGCTTTCTGCTCTATCTAGCAGTCTTTCAGGTTGAGATCATGGCTAGAAGAGTTGGGGATGTTCGGCCAGAAGGAAAAGACAAATGGTGGCTGTGTTTCTGTCTCCTGCAATGACCACACTCTACATTCTGGCCAGAGATGCAGAGCTGGCCAACAAGAGGAATGTCCTGTGTTTCTGCTCCATGGGTGCTACTTTCTGCCTGACTTTCTGACACCATCCTGCTGCCAAAGCCATGCTGTTTGCATTCAATTCATCCAAACACTTGGATTTTAATTAACAGGTTGCCATTCCAAGAACCAGCATCACATACTGTTGAGATATTTCATGGCGAAGCAGAAACCAGGGGATAGAGGAGACAGGAAATAGCCCCTGCTCCCAAGCCCTGCTGGCTGCACTGGGGGGAGGAAAACACCCCATAAACCATGGGGTAGCCATTTATTAGAAATAATGTCACTGACATAGAAGTTGCCATGGTTTCGTGGCCTCCAGCTGAGCTCAGGCCACTGGGGAGGGGCTAGGAAGTTGACATTCTCTCGTCCCCTGATTAAACTTCAGCTTGGCTCTCATCACACTGAGGCATCACAGCAAAGCCATCAGTGCTACTTGGTTAACAAGTGACTCAGGTGAGGTCACTTCCAAATCTAATGGGGGGGCTGTGGCAAAATGTTAGGATCAGAGAAACAAGGCAGTAGCTGAAACAAAAATGACTTAATTGCTTTGCCATATAAGCTCTTATTTAAAAATGAGAGGCACAACAGGAAAAGATTGCATCACCAAAGTTTTAAAGCCTTGGTTACTGAAAGTAAATACAGCAACAAACCTGGAGAGAAATTCTATCCAAGTTGAAATGCATGCCACCTCGGTGTGCTCACAGACGGATAGAGGCTTGGGCTGCCTAGAAGGGACAGAGTTGGAATTCTTTCTGCCTGATGTCGTGGTCAGGCGATGTACAGCTGGGCGTTCCAGCCTCAGGGATGAGGACTTGGAGCAAACCTGTGTGTGGATTTTATTTTTTATTTTAAAGAGAAAAATAATAACATTTCAAAACAAGATCATAGAAAAGTAGCAATGGTTAATATAATGTGTACTCTTTCCTTAAAATTAGTTGCTCGGGATATAAGACATAGGCGTTTAATTCTCTAAATATTGGTGTAAATATTTCCTTTCAACGACCTGAAAGAAATTAGTAGTATAGCTATCCTAACTGCATTGCATATATAGGTATAGTATTGCTCTTCCTCCCTTCTTTTCTCCTTCCCTTATCCCAGTTTCTCTCTCCTTTGAACAGGTTCCTCCCATTTTATACCTGTTGCACATTTAGGATCTTTTTTGCTCTTTCAGCTTCTCACACTAAGGAGACAATATGATGTTTACACATTCGAGTCTGGTTTATTTAACATGAGTATATTCTCAAGTGGCATCCATTTACCTATAAAAGTCTCTAACTTATTCTTCTTCATGGCTGAGTAGATACTCCATTATATAAGAAGACCACATCTTTTCTACCCAGTCCTTGGTTGATAGGCATTTGGGCTGCTTCCCAGGTCTACCTACTACACATTATGCTGATATAAACATGGATGCACATATATCACTCCGGTGCAACGTTGTTTTATTATTTTGCAAAAATACCCAGAAGGGAAGCATCTGGGTCAAATAGGACCCTCCAATCCTAGTTTTTTGAGGAATCTCCACACTCATTTCCACAATATATGTACAGTCTACACTCCTACTAATAGTGGATAAGTGTTCCCTTTCCCCCACATCCCCTCCAGTATTTATTACTGGTTGATTTCTTGCTAATAGCTATTCTTTCTGGGTGAGATGGAACCTCAGTGTTGTTTTAAATTGCACCTCTTGAATGACCAGAGATGTTCAAGATTTTTTGATATATTTACTGTCTGTATTTCTTCATCTGGAAAGTGTGCATTTATCTCATATGCCCAGTTTTGAATTGGGTCTTTAAATTTGGGAGGTCTGATTAATTTGAATTGTTTATACATTCTTGATAGTAATCTTTTGCCTGAAGAACAGCTTGCAAACATTTTTTTCCACGTGTGGTTTGTCTTTTCATTCAGTATGAGGTTTCTTTTGCTGTGAAAAAGGTTTTCAGTAAGAGGAGATCCCCGTTGTTGATTTTTTGTGATAGTTCCTGTGTGAACAGGATTTCACTTATAAAGTCTTTGTGTGTACCCCAGTATCTTTAAGAGTTTTGCTTTTTCTATCTTCCAGTACATTCAGTGTTTCTGTCTTGATATTTATATCTTTAATCCATTTTGAATTTAATTTGGTGTATGATGAAAGATATAGTTCCAATTTTTGGCACATGCAAAGCCAGTTTTTCCAACACTATTTATTAAAGAAGCTTTCTTTCTTCCAATGAATGTGTTTGGCCCCTTTATCAAAGATAAGGTGGCTAAGTATGTCTGGAGTTGCTTCTGCATTTTCTAATGTGTGCCATTGATCTTTGGGTGTTTTTGTTGCAAGTAAGGTACTGTTTTATCACAGTCGCTTTATAGTATAATTGCAGATCAGGGATTGTGATGCCCCCTGCCTTGCCTTTGTTGCCCAGAATTGCCTTCACTATTCTAGGTTTCTTCTTGTTCCAAGTGGATTTAGGATAGTTGTTTAGAATTCTGTGAACTATGCTATTAGAACATTGGTCATCATTGCACTAAATATGTATTACAGCTTTTAAAGCATGGTCATTTTCACTATATTGGCTCTTCTTACTCAAGAGCAAGGCATATCTTTCCATTTTCTGAAATCCTCTTCAATTTCCTTCTTCAGGGTAGTGTAGTTTTCAATGTAGAGGTCTTTTACACCCTTTGTTAGATTGATTCCTAGGTATTTCTTTCTTTCTTTTCTGTTTTTTTTTTCTCATACTACTATGAAAAACAATGTTTCTCTGATTTCTCTCTCAGTGAGTTCATTATTTATGAACAAGAATGCTATTGATTTTTGAATATTGACTTTGTATCCAGCTATGCTACTGAATTTGCTTATTAAATCTTTCACTCTTTTAGTGGAGTTTTGGGGGTCTTCTATGTAGAGTATTTTGCCATACACAAATAATGATAATCTAAATTCTGCCTTTCTTATCATCATTCCTTTTATTTCTCTCTCTTGTATGGTTGCTCTGGCTAAAGTTTTCAGGACTATGTTGAATAAGAATGGAAGCAGGGGGCATCCTTGTATTGTTCCTGATTTTAAAGTGAAAGCTTTCAGGGTTTCTTCTTGTTTGGTTAGTTTTTGTTTTTTTTTATTTGTATTTAGTATGATATTGGCTGTTGGTTTGTCATAGATAGCTTTTATCGTATTGAGATAAAGACCATCTATTCCAATTTTCTGTAGGGTTTTTATCATGGATGGAGTACTGGACCTTGACAAAAGCTTTTTCTGCATCTATTGAGATGATCATATTGTTTTTGTCCTTGGCTCTGTTAATATGGTGTATTTACATTTATCAATTTACATATGTTGAATCATTCCTGCATCCCTGGGATGAATCACACTTCATCATGGTACATAATCTTTAGATGACTGGCTGATTTCTGTTTGCCAGTATCTTATTGAAGAGTTTTGCATCTATATTCATTAGAGAGATTGGCCTGCAATTCTCTTTCTTAGCTGGATCATTCTCCAATTCAGGTGTCAGTATAATTCTTGCCTCTAGGAATGAATTTGGGAGTATTGCTTCTCTTTTAATTTCATTAAAGAGTTTTAGAAGCAGCAGTTTTAGGTCTTCTCTAAATTTCTTTTAGAATTCAGCAGTGAATTCATCAGGGCCTGTGCTTTTCTTTGTTGATAGGTTTTTAATTACATCTTTGATTTCAGTGATTGATATTGGCTTATGTGTGGTTTTTTGTATCTTTTTATTCAGATTTAGTAATTCATATGTACCTTGGAATCCATCTATGTCTTCTGTATTTTCCGTCTTATTAGAATGCAAATTCTCAAAGCAGGTATAGATGATCTTTTGTATTTCTGCAGGGTTCGTTGTGATATCACCCTTTTTGTTCCTGATTGCTTGGATTTGAATTTTTTCTTTCCTCTTTTTTATAAGTTTGGCTAAGCATTTATCAATTTTATTTACTCTTCCAAAGAACTAACTCTTTCATTCAGTGATTCTTGTATTATTGGTTTCTTAGTCTCAAATACACTCACTTCGGCTCTGATCAATATAATTTCCTTCCTCATAGAAGCTTTTGGCTTAGCCTACTCTTGTTTTTACTAGAAGTTTGAGGTTCATCATTAAGTTGTTTATTTGCCCTTGTTGCTTTCCTGGTATGGGTATTCATTGCAATAAACTTCCCTCTTAGGACTGCTTTCAATGTGTCCCATAAGTTCTGGTATGTTGTATTTATCATTATTATTTAATTTTAGAAACTCTAATTTTTTCTTTAATTTTTTGAACCATTTGTCATCCAGGAAAGTTAATTTATGAAGTTTTTATATCTTCTTTTGCCATTAATTTCCAATTTCATTGCACTATGACCTGATAATGTACATGGGATAATTTCAATTCCTTTCTATTTACTTATGTGTATTCTATGAGCTATTATGTAGTCTATTTTGGAGAACATCCTATGTGCATCTCAGAAGAATACGTATTCTGATGTTATGGAGTGAAATACTCTGTAGACATCTACTAAGTACATTTGTTCAAAAGTTTGATTCAGTTCTAATATTTTGTTGTTGATTTTTTTGTCTAGTTGATTTTTCTTTTTTTGTGACACCAGGGTATTTAGATCCCCAAATAAAATTGTACTAATGCTTATTTGATTTTTCATGTATGATAATATTTGTTTATATAGTTGGGTGCATTGGCACTCATTGCATACATATTTATGACTGTTCCATCTTCCATTTGATTTTTGCCTGTATAGGGATTTAATTTCATGAACCATTTGTTGTCCAAGAGAGTTAATTTATGAAGTTTTTGTGGCTTCTTTTGCCATTAAATTCTTGCCAGGAATGTCCCCTTCTTTGTCTCTCTTCATCAGTCTTTGCTTGAAATTCACTTTGTCTGTAAATAGAATAACTACCCTGTTTTTTTCAGAGCTCCTGCTGCATGGAGTGTTGTTTTTATTATTAACTTCCAGTTAAGGAATTCCTTTTTTAATTAAACATATTTCTTGTATGCAGCACATTGTTGATTCTTTCTTCAGATCCATTCTGTGAGTTTTGATTGGGGAATTGAGGCCACTAACATTGATAGATATAACTGGTATGTATTGACTCATCTTTGTCATGTTATTTTCCTATTGTTGACTCCCACTTCTTTATCTCCTCCCTCTGTTTAATTGTTTGCCTTGCCTGGAGGATTCCTTCTTTGGGGTTCATGGAGTTGTAGTCCTTGTTATCTCTGTCTGGAATGTCCACCAAAACATTTTGGAGCACTAGCTTGGTGATTATAAATTTCTTCATCTGTTCTTTGTCATAGAAGTATCTTACTTCTCCATAAGTTTTTGTTTGTTTGTTTATTTGTTTTGGTAGAACCAGGAATTGAACTCAGGCCCTTGCACTTGCCAGGCAAGCACTTACTTTACTGAACTATCTCCTGGCTTCTCCATAAATTTTGAAAGATAGTTTCATGGCTATATTAGTTTAGGTTGAAGGTTATTTTCTTTTAAAATTTGAAATACTTCACTCCAAGCTCTCCTTCACTTGAGAGTTTCTACTGAGAAGTCAGCTATGATTCTTATGAACTGTCCTTTATGGATGATTTTTTCTTTTCCCTAACAGCTTTTAAGAATCTATTCTTTTGTTGAATTTCTGGAATCTTGACTATAATATGCCTGGCTACAGATTTTTTTAACCATGACTAATTGGATTTCTATGTGTCTCACTTACTGTATGTCAAATTCTGTTTCCCTACCAGGGAAGTGTTCTGTTGTAACATCTGTGAATGGTTTTAAATATCATTTGTGCTATTTCCTGCTTTTCATTTACTCCGATCAATCTTAAATTATTCCTCTTTGCATCTCCTAGCAGCTGGATTGGTTTCTCATGGCAGCTTGCTATTTTTAAGAAAACTTTCTTTTCATGATTGATAGCCACAAGCCTGGCTTCTGTATCTGAAATCCTGTCCCCATATTTGCTTAGCTGGCTGCAAATTCTTACAATGTAATTTTTAATTCTCCTGGATATCTGCTTGAATCTGTCTCATATATTCCATTTCTTTCCTATGATGAACATTCGCAGGTTCTATAATTTTCTTAAGCACCATTTTTCTATTTCTGTCTACTGTAGAGTCACTATAGAGTCATTAAGCATGGCTTTCATTGTAGATACTATCTCAGCAGTTATCTGAGAAATTATTTCTTTTTTAATATATTTAGTACAGGGTCTACAAGGTCTCACTACACAGATCAGACTTGTATTGATCCTTCCTGTTTTTCAGCCTCCCAAGTGCTGGGATTATAGGCATGCACCACCATGCCCAGTCTCAATCACTACCTCAGCACATCCTGGAGGTGGAGCTGGCATGGCAGGCCAGGGATCAAACCCCTGACCCCTGAGTCTGTCTAAACAGGCACTTTAATCTTCTGAGCTATTTGGACAGCCTTGATAAATTATTTCTGATTTAATGTTTCTAGAGTCTCTCATGCAATTGCTTTGCTGTTATTACTTCAGTGAGGCCAGGTGAATGGCTTTCAGATGTCCCACCTCATTGCTCCCTAAGTTTACCTTTGGTGAACTAGGTATATGGAGGGAGGGGGGCATCTTGTTTAAGTATCTTTTCATGTTATTTTTTTTATTTTTTAATTTTTTCTCTTTTAGTTTAATTCCTGGGTGATACTTGCAAATTGTCTATAGTGGGTTGATTTATTGCTAGTATTTAGAACCCTTAGGAAATGACTAGTTACCTGAGATCTTCCAGGTATAGCTAGTTTTGAGTGTTACTAAATTCTACCTTTTCAATTTTGTAGAGATAGGAAGTTGCTGCCCATTTGGCCCAGCCCCTGGTTCTTTGGCACTGTGTCACAGTTTTTTCTATGACTCTCCATCAATCTGGAACACCAGGAAGAATAGTTGTTTAGAACAATTATATCACTTTTTGCTAAAGTGGTCAGCAAAAGTCATCAGCAATAACAATAGTATCTAACACAGCATATAAAGTGACAAATTGAGATAACCATTAATTTACCATCTTTAGCTATATGAACTAGATTTGTGATAATATATCAAAATCCAAAATAAACCAGAAAATTATATGCAGTGTATAAGTCCTTGTTGTGTCCATTTTACCCTGAGTGGTTGAAGTTTAAAAGGGGTTGGGGAGAAAGTAGAGAAATAGAAGAGGAGGAGATTAGAAATCAGACTGGAAGACAAAGGGGTATCATGCTAACTTTGCAAAAAGTAATACAGAAGAGTGGAGTAAAAGTGAAGGAAGAGATGAAAAGAACATAAAAGAATAACAATCACAAAGAGGCTAAAAACCATGCTTACATTTATATAAAAACAAGATGATGAAAAATGAAGGTATATAAAAAACCCACAACAACAATAAAAAATGTGAGGAGAGAGAGAGGAGAGAGAGAGAGAGAGAGAGAGAGAGAGAGAGAGAGATCACTTCCAGGTTTGCCTCTGCTCTGTTACTGGTAGACATGTGGAGACAGAGTCCTGATCCATACCAATCTATCCTAGCAAGCCAGTAGTAGCTTTCTGGTGGAGTAATAGATAATCTCATCGAGTCTGCACCTTCTGGGGAAGACCAGATTCATTTGACCTCCAGCTGTAAGTGCACCTGAGCCCAGCTGGGAGGTACCTGGTGAATCCAAAAGTTGCTCTGAACTCAGCCAGCCCCTTTCCAAGATAACCCTCAGCCAATTGCTCTCTCCTGAGTGGTACAACTAAGCTCTCAGCATTCATCACTAGCTACTGAAATCCTCTATGTGCACAGTGAGTCCAGTCTCAGAGAGAAGACACTACCTCCTTCTTCAGTGATGTTTCTCTCTTCATTCTCTTCATGGGCTTCAATTCATACTTCAGATCCTTCCTGGGTCCATAGGACCCACTTCCCTCCTTCTTGTCTTGCTCGTGTTGCTATATTCCAGTTTCTGGACCACAACTCTCAAAGAGACTTTTTCTCTGCTGCTTATCACTCTGCCATCTTGGTTCTCCCCTCTGAATTTGTTTTTGAGATGTCCTGAAAATCTTATGTCTCTAAGGATCTGGCCTCTAGTCTCTGCAGAAGAGTTTCACCTTCCTGATTAGATTAACAAACATCAGCTCCTCTGTCACCCTGGAGATACAGGAAACATGCAACTGCACATCCACACAAAGTAGTCTCACATCCCTCCAGAGGGTGCAACTCTGCTCTCTCCTACCTGCACAATTTCCAGTTTGTGATCTGCAAAATTCAGTGGATAGGAATATTAATACCTACTGTAATTATTTTCTCTCACTATCAAATTACTCAAAATGCAACAGTTTATACCCACAAACTCATATTCTAACACACAGTTTCTGAAAAATGATCAGAGATTCAGATGCAGTTTTACTGGGAGGACCAAGTTCAATAGGAACTCAGTAGTCACACAGACCAGCACTGAGGACCACAAGAGAGAGCTACTCACATGCATGGGCAGATGGAGGGCTGAAGATAAGTGCACAGCCTTGAAAAGAAGCAGGTCTACCCAGCAGAAGCACCATAAAGAAGAGTCATCATTACTATTCTGTCAAGGCATCCCAGGTTGCACAGAAGTAAAAGATGATAGGTAATACATACAACAGTTCAAATGAAGACACCATCCAGCTCATCCAGTATTTATCCCAATTTCCAAGGAAGATGGTTATTTAAAGAGCCTGACATGCACTGACCATAGATAGTTCTGGCTCCTTAATCCACAAAATCAAGATGTCAGCCCCAGGCACAGGGAAGGCCACAGACCACTAGAACAGGCCCATTGAGTGTGTGCCCTGTGCAACATACCAGAAGGCCGAGAGTGTACAGACAGAAGAGGAAGCTATGAGCAGGTGAAAGCACTCATGATGCAATGCAGGAGCCAGTAACTGCAGAGCCAGGCAGCCTCACAGAGAATGGGCAATTGGCAAGAGGCATAGAGGCACTGGGAGAGGCAGGCCAAGCAGACAGTTAGGGACAAAAACCAAGGTAGAGGAAAAAGAGTCTCAGCTCAGAAATAAGATCATGCATCATATGTTAGAAAAGGAGTAACCAAGCCAGCTGGTCAAATGACTTTGGAATGAAAGAGGTAAAAGGAAGGATAAGGCCACGCAGGGGCTCATAAGCTGTTTGTGGTGGCCTGCTCATAGGCCTCCCCCTGCGGAGGAAGACATGAGCCATGCACAGGCTGCGGGAACCTGCAGTCCAGGCCGAGGCCAGGATGCCCCAGTGGCTGCATCACACAAAAGCAGAGCAGGGTCGGCCAGCAGCTGCCGGCTGAAGATACCTGTAGCCCGGACCTCGCCACCCAGCTTTGCTCTGTCTCCCCTGCTCTTGACCAGTCACTTGCATCTTAGGCTAAGCCACTCCCAGCCTCCTCTGGGGGAGGTTTTCCCCACAGACAGATCCTAGTATATACCTTTGCTCACTGAATCCCAGGCTGGCAGCTATGTTAGGGACCCAGACACCCAGAACAAGGTCACTGATAGCTGCCAGCATGCACACAGCAAGGAGGAAATAGTTATGGTGAGGGGCTCCTTCTGGGCACAGCTGTGAAGACAGCCCTCCTTCCTGTCTTGCTCGTGTTGTTCTATTCCAGTTGCTGGACCACAACTCTCAAAGAAGCTCTTTCTCCGCTGCTTATCACTCTGCCATCTTGGTTCTCCCCTCTGAATTTGTTTTTGAGATTCCTGGAAATCTTATGTCTCTAAGGATCTGGCCTCTAGTCTCTGCAGAAGAGTTTCACAATTCTGCAGAATTAAAGCAAGAGACCAGGCAGGTCCTGTGAGGCCGTACATGAGGAGGTAACAGCTGAGCCTTGGTGCTCAGATTCTGGGTATATTTTGAAGACAGAACCAACAGGCTTCCTGGAGGATAAGATGTGCAGTGTTAGGAAAGGTGGTTTAAGAATTCAGGGCCTAAGCAAGTAGAACAAAGGAGTCAGCCTTCCCATACCCAGGAGCTGGGAATGGGGCAGCTCTGGGGAACTCAGACACACCAGATAGGAAGTTTCCTGGACACCCAAGTGAAGGTTTCCAGTTGGGCTTGGATAGACAGCTGAGGAGAAAAGCCTGCGGATTGTGACATATGGGTGTGCCTCAGAACAGAACTTGAGGGATAGGGCAGAGGAAAGGAAGAGATAAGATCAAGGACCATATAACGTCATAAGATGGCCTGGCTGTGGAGACTCAGAGGAAGAAGAAGGAGTGACAGGAAGCAAGAGGAAGCCAGGAGAGGGTGACTGGAAGCCCAGGAGGACCATGCAAGGACAGGATAGGGCCACCATGCTGGCAGGCTCCTGAGGGTGCCTGGTGCCCCTGGAGAACTAGCCGTGGTGCTTGGCAGTGCAGAGGTCCCCTCACACAGGCCAGGGTGGCCACATGGTGTGTTCCACCAGCATGCCCTGGGACACAGGCCAATTCCTGATGACTGGCACATCTGCCTGCCGCAACAGCCCTGCTGGCCCTAACCCCCCTTGCTGTCCACAGGTTGAGGGGATAGTCTGCAGACGCCTCAAGCCCTTCCCTGCCACTTGAGATGGTGTCAGAGTTTGGGTGGAGACCAGTGGTTTCCAGGTGTCTCTAGAATGTTCTTCAACTACAGGAAATTGCTTCTGAGGAGGTGGAGGGCACATCACCTGGCACAGCAGCTTGAGTCTCAGAAGGAAGAGAGCAGGGTAGGGCCTCGGCTCCAGCTCGGCTAGTGCGCAGCTCTGGCCCCTTGTGCAGCTCCTCATCGTGCTCGTGCTGCTCCTGTTGTAGAATAAGGGGCTGAGGCTAACATGATACAGGGGCTGCTGTCTGCATGAGAGAACGCCAACAGCCACCATGCATGGTGGGATGACCTCCCCACACACTGTGGCTTCCCATCAACTTAATTTTATAATAAGAAATATAAAAAAGAGCTGGGATGTAGTTCAGTGCAGAGCACACACTAGCATGTGTCAGCCCGTGGTTCAATTCCCAGTATGAAAGAAGAAAAGAAAGGAGAGAGAAAGAGAGAGGGAGGGAGAGAGAGAGACAGATACAGAAAGAGAGAAGGAGAAAGGAGGGAGGAGGGAGGAGAAAGGGAAAAGAAAAAGGGAGAAGGGAGGAAGAAGTTTTTCCTTTTCCTTTTAAAAGAAAGAAAAGTAATACATGACTTATTTCTACCATCTAACACTAAGAAGTGGGCATAAGCCCCCGGAAGAAGAAGGGTCCGCTTCTCCGTACTGGGGTTGGACAGGGTTCTTCGGTACAATGATATGAGAAAGATGTGGTACCTGGAAGAAAACTTGGACCTGAGAGAATCCTGCTTGCTGGCCTTTCTTGTGACTAGGGGGAATGATCATTTGCGAACCGGTGGCAGGTCTGAAGCAGCGCTGGAGCAGTTCTGGAGCAGCTCTTTCTGTAGGAAGCAGCGCGCTGGGCTGGGAATCCCTGGAAGACTGTCTACGGTCCCTGGGCTTGCAGCAGGGAAGTCTACAAGTGACGCCTACCTCGGCCAGCGGCTAGAGTCTCCACCCCAAGGCTGTGCATTTATGTCATGACTTAAATGAAGTTGCCACACAAGGGGCTCAGACATGTGGGACATCTAGACCCCTAGACCTTTAATAAAGCAAGAGAAACCAAAAGAGAGGGGAGACAAGCCGTGCAGACATTTCTGTCTCAGAGTAGACTTGTTTGTGACGGCACAGACACGCATGATGTAGAAAGGAGAGCTAAATGCCCCATCTGTCCAGTGCCTGAGACCAACCTTGCAGGACGCACGAGCTCCCGTACATTCTACTCCTTGGCACCAACAGGTAGACAAATGTTTAAGAATCCCTATCTCCTCTTTTCTTTTGTCTGGAAACAAAGCAGCTATTAGCTCTGTTATTTACTGCAAGTCACATGGCGGCCACAAAGAGCAAACTGCTCAGTCTTCAGTTTCTGGATGCAGCTTGTCACCTTAGGACAGTCTCCTTTAGACCACTTGGGCTGGGAATATTTCAATTTTTGGCTTACTCCCAGTTGCCCACAGGTGTTGGGTTACAGGTTCTTGTAATTGGCAGGTGTCTTCTACTCTAACGCAAATGGCAGAGTAATCCTATCCATTGCATCCTGTCTCCAATAAATGGGGAGATATTTGCTTATAAAAAAGAAAAAAGAAAAAAAAAAAGCCAAGCCTTTGATGGCGCCTCCTCCGTTTAGAAAACTTGACATCTGCAATTGCCACCATCAGCCACAAGATGGCAGTCAAGGAAAAGAAAATACTCAAATGCAAAAAAATACCTAATAAAGGCAGAATGAAAGCTACAAAAACAAGTATCTTACACACACACACACACACACACACACACACACAGAGGCCGGGTGTAGTGGCGCTAGCCAATAATCTCAGTACTATTGTGGAGAGGAACGGAGGTGGTCAGAGGGTCAGGAAGGACAGGAAGAGGGTGGTGCTGAGGCAGGAGAATTGCTGTAAGTTTGAGACCAGCCTAGGGTTTGTGAGTTCAAAGCCAGCCTGAACTGCAAGTGAAACCCTGTCTCAAAAAAGACCAAAAAAAAAAAAAAAAAAGACAACCTCCCCCACAGCAATATGAAGGTAAACAATAGAAAGCTAAAGTCTAATTCTTGCAAATAATATATAATCAGGTTTTTTTTTTTAAAGAGAAATCCCACTCAAAGTTACCTAATTTAGGAGTCTAAAACCATCCTAAATTTTATTTAGGAAGCTTACTCAGGCACATTTTTGATAGTTCACAGCCAGAAGGTCAATATCTATTCTTCCTATTATACAGTAGGTGTTACTGGCCCAGGTGACTGCTAAAGCCCTTCTCTATCCAAAGTTTCCCTGAAGATGCAGGTTTGGTGTTTGCTGTTTGAATCTTACTGCCCCATAGACTTTTAATATGGTGTCTTTGATTGCCCTGCTCTAGCCAACAGTTCTTAGCACTGAGAAACTGAAAAAAGAGATGGATAATATCTGAAAATAGGTCAGAAGAGACCCTCTCTGTGGGTCTGGATTCTTCACTGGGTTCCGGCTCCTGAAGAGGGTGTCAGTGGTGTAGGACAGGGAGCTGTGCGTCGTGGGTCCTCCCAGGAGGCTCCAAGTGTGCAAGTACTAGACGGCAGCATGCCTGCCTCCAGTGTAGCAACACACAGCCCGTGACGTCCTAGCCCACTGTAGTGCAGGACTTGGCTCTCAGGACCAATACCCAAGCCAAAAGAAGGCAACCCTCACATCCAGGGTCAGCAGAGTTGGGGCCAGCACCCCACTGCAGGGGATCTGGGGAACATCAAGAGTCTGAAGGACTTGTTACAGCCTGTGGGCGAATCTCTTCCTGGTGATCTCCTTGCTTAAAACATCGTGTGTGCCCCAGGGGAAAAAAATGTACTTAACAATCCCAAGTCTTCACCACTGAAAATCCTTGGTTTAAAGATAAAAGTAAACCTAAAGCAAGAGAGTTGGGCTGGACCCAAGAAATCACCCCATCTCAGCAGAACAGCCCTGAAGTCCTGTCAGTCAAAACAAAACAAGGACCTTGCCTTCTTCCCTTTCTGTCCAGCGTCCAGAGGAGAGCTGATCCCTGTGTCTTTCCGAAACTTCACCTCATGACATTTTTAATGATGTCTGACTGTACATTAAACTAGACCTGCGCAAATTTCAGGCTCCTCCTGGGAGCCTAAGTGAGCTCACAGAACTTTGCTTGCTCCACTGGTCAGGTGAGCACTAGAGTGGGAGCCAGCCAGGGTGGGAGGAAGCGTGGGTGGAGGGTGCGGAACGTACACCCAGGCTTTGGTGCCCAGCGCATCCTCACTATTCTTCTCTGGGCCTTCTCCTGTGGAAGGGTTGGTTTATCATCATAATCAGAGACTATTAGGTGACACGCCTAGGAGCGATTCCCTCAGCCTGGAGCATGACTCCATTTTACATAAAAACAAGCCTTGGGGCCAGGGAGATGGCTCGGTGGAATAAGTGCTCCCCTGCCAAGCGCAGGGGTCTGAGTTCAATCCCCTGTTCCGCAAAACAAAAACAAACAAACAAAAAAAGCCTTTTCATTGCAATTAAGGGTAGTCTGTGCTTGGCATTGTCACTTTGCCCAGAGTTATTGATAGTTTTACAAAATGACATGCATGTTAAGGGCACTAGAAGAACACAAAGCATGCACCGCCCTGAGGACCCATCTCCGTGCCTGGATTTCTGGGGCTCCGCGCCAGGGGGCATGGAACCACTGATCGTTGTGTCGCTGTTTCTGCACTCGGGGTGGATTTAGCAGTACATGTTGTGCCTTCATTTCAGGAGAGTAAAATGAGATTGAAAGCACTATACACAGAATAGAGCAGGGCATGGGGGCTGAGTGGGTTTTGCACCCTTTCCTGCGGAATCACCCTGGCCTCTTCCTCCCCATGCCTTCCTTTTCAGAACGGGCCCTTGCATGGGGAGCCCCACTGGCCACCCTCCAGCATCCCCTCCTCGCATCCAGGCAGCAGTCCTCCTCGATGCTTATGTGCAGCCAGCTTTGGAAGTACTCTGGACAGCGTGGCTTCCCCTCCACCCCCAGGGAGGCCCCTCACTCTCCCCACTCACCTGAACTGACTTCCCCTTTAGCTGCAGCCCCCTGAACTCAGGCCTCTTCCTCCACTCTCAGCGCCACCTACGCTGGGGCTGACACTGCAGGAAGCAGGGGCCAGGGCTGAAGCCCAGGGCTGGGCCACTTCCCATTTCTCTACTCCCTGGCCCTCCCTCCAGGGCCGGGGAACTGGCAGGCATCTGCAGTGCTTGGGACACACTTCTACGCATTTTCTGGACATACAAATGCGCCTCAAACTGATCTTGGAAAAACAGTTTCCAGGACCCAGAGGGTCCTCGTGTTTCCCCAGGCTGACCCCTCCCCTGAGGTCAGGAAAACACAGGCCTTGAGACTGATGAATCCAGCACCTTCTCCTTAGGAAGGGAAACAAGGAAAACTGCCAGATCTCTCCAGGCCCCACGACTACTGTGGGTCTTCGACCACCAGATGACTAATCAAGGCCAGAAAAGCAAGGTGATTGCTCCCTAGAAAGCCTTTTCTAAAGGAGAAAGTAGGGCCCACCTAACTGTTGCAGGTAGGGACTGGTCAGTCCAGGGGGCCGTGCTGGACCTCTCAAGAAACTCTCAGTCTCCCAGGTTCTATGCAGAACACCAGCTATGGGCCAGAGTGAAGCCACCAGCTGATGCTGACACCTCGAACTTGGAACCCAGCAGCAATGAGAAGTGGGCTCCTCGCAACCAGGGCCTGTGTGTCTCCAACATGCCAGTGTGCGCAGGATGATGATGGGGTGCACCGACACCTCCCATTCTTTTTTAATAACAAATGTATTTTTTAATTGTGGTAAAGTATACATTACACAAAATTTGACTTGGGGAACAGCCTGTTTCACTTAGCATAAATGTCTTTTTCAAGGTTCATTTTTTTCCCCATAATTTTATTGAGAAATAAATAGCAATGAGACAGTTTCAAATCAAATTGG